>OVBE01009446.1:0-16026 GCA_900406425.1 Iberis pinnata | reverse complement strand
AGCATTTGAAGAAGATCAAAGGTATTCACTAAGTAGTTAAGTGGTTTATCTAGTACTTTTTTTCCTATGCTTCGGTTTTGTCCCAATTAGGTTTTCTCAAGCATAAGTTTTCAATGAGGCTAGGTAAATTACTTTCATCTATGATACTTAGTAATACTTTGATCTAGTTAAAGAATATAAATAATTTAGAGGGTTTGAGAAGCTTCTAAAATAAATTCAAAGAAGCCAANGACTTTATTGTATTTTTTTTTTGTCATTTTCAAGGAGGATTCTTTGTCACCTCCTTCCTCTATATGTAAGGCACGAAATTATCAAGCAAAACATCCACATTTTTGTTGAGAAAACATTTTTGAATCATTTTGTGTTCTTTCTAAAGATTGGTGTGAAGCCAACAAACCCATTTTCTTCTTTGAAGAAATTATGTCTACTTTTTGTGTGAAACAACTAAGTAGCAGCATTCTACCTCTTCAATTGATCATTCCACATATCATTTGATTATATCATCACCATATTCAATTCATCCATCCATTTTGTACATCTCCAGTTTCCATTCACCAGACCACGTTTGCGGATCACGACAGCCCAGATTTCATTCACCAATTCTCATCCACTGGGTTTCATCCACCAGGCTCCATCCACCTAGTCTCATCCACCAAATTCCATCCACCAGTTTTCATCCACCAGCCATCACGCCAAAGAAATCGATCCCGGGTTAGGATCACATCAATAAGTTTAGGGTCTGAAAACTCAAATTCATGCAATCTGTCGATTATCCGTCACTTTTCTTTAGCCGCGTTTAATTTCTCAAAAACTTTGGACTTGTGCCGAATTCAGTTTAATTAAGAATCGACAGATCGTTCGTCGATTTCGCCGATATTAAAAAAACTGAACAGACTCTTTCTTCCTCATTTTTCCTCGAAGAACATCGAATTTTTGGAGAAAAAAGATTCAATCCTTTCATTTTCACCGATCAATGGACCAAAGAAACTCCATGTATGTTATGTTAAGTAGTTTTAGGCTTATTGTGTTAATTTTGTTGGATTTGAACAGTTAGTTTAGGATTTATAAAAATTTTAGGGTTTTTAGGAAGTTTAGAAATTTTGGGAAAACTTGAAGTTTTTATGGATTTACAATTGTTTGGTTGATTTATGAATTTGTAATTGTTTAGTTGTATTGAGAATTTTGTAAATTTTGTTGGATTTAGAATTTTTTGGTTGGATTGAGATATTTGATGGATTTAGAAATTTTAGGGGTTTTTAGAAAGTTTAATTATGAAGTTGAAATTTATAATGAATGTTTTGATGGATTTAGAAATTCTAGAATTTTTAGAAAGTTAAGGGTTTGTTTGAAATTTTGAAATTTTTTTGGATTTAGAATTGTTTGGTTGGATTGAGATATTTGATGGATTTAGAAATTTAAGGGGTTTTTCATAAAGTTTAATTATAGTGTTAAAATTTATATTGAATATTTTGATAGATTTAGTTTCAAATTTTTAAATTCAAAATAAAAAAATTTAAAATAAAAGCTTAAAATTTACATTTTAAATATAAAATCTAAGTTATATAACATAAGTTTTATAATTTTATATTTAATATTATATAATTTTGATACATAGTGAATATTAATTTTTAATAACTGTAACTTCAGTAATTACAGTCATTTCTCTTACACCATGAGATCGGGACAGTTTNCTTACACACACACCGGGAGATGTGGCAGGGTCTTCTTCTAGACCAGAATCTTCCTCCACCCCTTCCGGCACTCATGTGCCGGAATCTCAGGCGCCTGGCGAGCAGCCATCTCCACAGCATCAGCTCCCACATTGGCTGGCTTTAGAGGAGCTTTTGGTCCAACCGGGACGTGAGTGATTGCCGTTTTTAGATTCAGATGGCGTGGAGGGGACGACATGGTTTCCGGCTTCAGATAACGGGATCAAAAAGTGCATCAAGTGGCTGATTCACAACACTCTGAAAGTAGCTTATCCAAATTTTTCATACATCCCCCGGCGGAGAAGGAAGTTTGGTTTTTTTTTTTTTGCGGTGAGATATTTTCTAAAAATAGTAACTTACATATATAATTAATAGGGCTAATTTGCGAGATGTACATAACTTTTCGTAAATTATGTAGATGTACATTAGCGTGTATAATTAGTTTTTCGTTTATAACATACCGAAGATATCTCGACGCTACCCTTTAGTGGTTTACATGCGCTAGGAGAAAGTAGCTTGACTTCCAGCTGTATCTGAGTAAGGAGTCAGGCGGCTTTGTCAAATCAATGATATCNCCCCCCCCCCCCAAAAAAAAAATTAACAAAGTCCATAGCGACATTTTTATATTAGGATTAATAAGCTAGGTATTTTTCTGTATAAACAAAATATAAGTCCGATGGATGGTATACCAAACTCAACGCAAGTGGATGGGGTAAGAAGAGTGATATCGTGATTAAAGATTTTTAACTTGTTTAGTATACATCGATCTGTTTTAAGAGAATGATTCCGTTTTGGAAAATGTTTTCTTTCTTTCTTACTAAAATCTGTTTTACAAAGGCATATTGTGCGTGTATGTATCTTTTAAGAAGACGATAAACCGTGATATGCTTATAACGATGTTTGGATTTAAAATTGTTTTTAAGTAAATGAAAATTTAAAAGATTTGTAAGGAAACCATAAACCAGAATCTAGAAGTCGAATATTGACATGAATTTGACCTATGGAAAAATACTGTAAGAATGATATTGTTGTGAGTCACACTTAAGGTAAAGCTTTAAATACTTATATCCATTACTGACAATTTTCATTTTTATATACCAGAAATTGTAATCGATATATTAACTATCAAAAAAGTTATGTGAAAAACATATGAGGAGGCGTTGGAACCCTAAACTGAGAAATGGGAATGTACACTGTAAAAGTGAAAACAAACTGAAAAAAAAAGAAAATAAAAATAAATCATACCCGAGGAAAAAGTAAACCCTGGTATGGAACATTGAACCCTGAAAGGGAGTTTGGGGAAAACCATAGCATAGTTATGTCAATGCATGACAGTATTACTTTATATGAACTACCTATTGTAATCGATGTACTATATATCCGAAAAGTTATATGCAAAAGTTAGATAATGCGTTGTTACACTTAACCCTAAACGGGAAACATATACCCTAAAAGCGTAAAAAAAGTGGAAAACAAAACCCTTCTAGGCAACAATAAACCCAAAAATATACGCTACTAGGCAACAATAAACCCAAATAATAAATCCCAAAAAATACACCCTACTAGGCAACAATAAACCAAAAAAATATATCCTACTAGGCAACAATAAACCCCAAAAATAAACCCTACAAGGCAAAAATAAACCCAAAATATATACCCTACTAGGCAACAATAAACCCAAAAACTAAACCCTACTAGGAAATGTAAAGCACAAACCTCTGTTAAAAAAGTATATACTAATCAAAATATACTAACTACGTCTATTTCTTTTTATGATTTGCAGTTGTGTACTCAAGACTTAGTGAGAGTTGTGGTGGGAAACTGGATAAATCTCCAACTAGAAATGGTCGTTTAGACCGAAAGCGAATGAGGAGATCAAATAAATACGAATTTACCTGGGCATATCATATTCAGAACTTATGAATCTCGTTTTCGAGGGTCGTTTATAAATATGATTATGTTGTACGAGTATTCTCAGTGGATGTTGGTAGGGGAAGACCCTCAAGTAGATCCACAATATATGAAAGAGGAGCATGATGTGCGAGTGTTTGTGCAAATGCATAAGGACATAGAGGAAGTGGATCTGTTTGTGAAAATAAATCTTGAAGTAACTGCTAACGCGCGGCCTAGTTTTTGTTTTTGAGAAAAAAGACCAAACTACGAAAGGTTTACAAACGAGGATGATACAACTAGCGATGAATCTTATAACGACACAAGTAGCTATTACTTTAAGGAATTTTTGGTGGAAGCATCACAGGGAGGAGAGGCAGATGACACTTCTGAACCAAGGACCCTTAGCCAGTATATAACCAATTTGCACCAATCAGATGCAAATGTTTGTAAACGTATACGATTAGTAGATGTACCGAGTACCCAGATGCGTAATTGACTACTCCATTGACAAGAGAATGTGGAGGCACAATTAAAAATCTAGTAAATGATAGAGGCAAGGGAGTTGCTCATGAAGAGGATGAAAATACAAATGTGGATCCGCCAGTTGTAGACATGAGAACATTAGCTGTTCAGCAAGAGATGGCGGGTAGAGGCGAAGATGTTCCCCAAATTGCAATTATCAGTGAAAAAGGACACAACTATGTAGTAAGAAGACTTTTTGAAACCTCATCTGACTCTTTGGGAGTGTGTTCAAAAACAAAGTTTATTGCAAGATTAAAATTGCAATCAATGCCATAACTCAAAAGTTTAACTTTAAAACAACACGGTCTTCACGCGATTGCATGGTCCTCAAGTGCACCTCATATGTATATCCATGACGCATCTACGCTGCGAGAGTGGAAAACTCTGATAATTTTCAAGCATTACTTGGAGCATTGTTGTCCAATAGACGAGCGGAGAAAGTATCATAAATTGGCAACGACCCACGTGATTGCTGAATAGGTTGCCAAGCATTACTTATGCATATGCATAAAGAAGGGTCCTAATCCGTATGGATTGAGGAAAACTATGATAGATGAATTATATGTTAATGTTTCATACTAGAAAGCTTGGAGGGCTCGAGAATTTTCTATGGACAGGTCACTAGGCTCAGTTGCTGGAAGATATGTTATTATGCCAAATTACATGGCGTTGTTAGAGCATATGAACGACGGTAGCAGATGTTACATGGAATATATAACAAAAAGTAATGGGAAAACACGTTTCAAGTACAATTTTATTCCCCTAGGTACTTTTGTGAAAGGTTTTTCTTATCTTAGGAAGGTGGTTGTTTTAGATGAAACCTCTTTAAAGGCTAGGTACGGTGCTACGCTGCTGACCGCGGTTGGTCATGATGCTAATTTTAAAGTGTTCCCTACAGCATATGGCATCGTTGATAATGAGAACGATGATTCTTGGGAATGGTTTTTTAACATATTGAAAAATTTGTATTTGATTCTGCGGATTTGGTTATTATATCAGACAGGCATTCAAGCATATACGTTGGGATTAAGAAGGTATTTTAACACAAAACCAAGAAAATGGTAGCTAATATACAGGGAAGGATATAAATTTTACTTAAATGCACTATTGTTTTCTTACCTTGTAGGTTTACACAAGGGCGATACATGCGTGTTGCGTTGTACATTTGTACCGCAATGTGAAGTTCATCTTTGATCCTAAAAATCTCGGTTATCTAATGATGCAAGCTGCCAGAGCATACACAATCAATGATTTTAACAACAGATTTCTGGAAATATAGAATACCAACCCTCTTTGCGTTGCGTACCTACACTTAAGTCATACAATAATATTAGTAATATTTCTTACGGGTGGATTTGTATAGGTTTCCCTCATTGGACACGATCTCATTATAAAGGGAAACAATATAAAATAATGGATTCTAACATAGCGGAGTCTTGGAATAATATGTTGAAGGAAGAAAGAGACTACCAATTGGTGACAATGCTGGAATTCATCAGGAATCAGATTATGACATGTTTTGATATTAGGCGTGAATCAGCTTAGAAAAATGAAGGTGATTGTTTCTTAACACCACATGTACGGAAGAGTGTAGAAAGCAACTATGAAGAGGCAATACAAATGGCTATGAAAACTATATGTCCAACGCAGTACCATGTTTCAACCCAAAAAGGTGGCACTTACCTCATTAATTTCGAGGAAGAATCTTGTAGTTGCAAAGAGTTTCAACTTATTGGATTTCCATGCTCGCATGCACTCGCAGCTGCATCGAGCGTAGATATTCCCACTGATCCAATGGTGATTATTGAGTATTACAATAATGTTTGGGCTGGGGCCTATGCTGAGAACATATATCCAATATCGTCTTCTAGAGGCAATGCATTAATTGGTTCTTCGTTCGATAAGGGTATGGAGTTAATGCCGCCAAAGGTAAGAAGGTCTTCTGGTAGGCCAAAGAAACTGAGGATTTTATCTTGGGGGGGGGGGAGCACAAGGTAAGGTTTTACATAATTCTGAACTATAAGTGGAACAACAATATGGTTAAGTACAAGTGATGCTTTTTGGTTTGGAAGGTCGCTGGAAAGAGGAAGTGCAGCCGTTGCCATGGAAAAAGACATAATAAGGCAAGATGTCGTAATCCCGTTTAAGGGGTTTTGTTGCTATGCGTATTAGAGAAGGTATGTTTTTGGTGTAGTGGATCAATGGTTGGAAGTGGTGGAGGAAGTTTTTTGAGGTATTCTAAAAAGTGGGCATAATTGTTGAAGGTTCTCATGTGGTGTATGTATAAAAATAAGTTCACATTTTCAAGTTGTTCATATATAGGTTTCAGTGGTCAGTATCTCGTGTAAAATAACTTAACTTTTTAAGTAGGACCAAGCCCACCCGCTTTCATGTATTAAGTGTAGTTATAAGCCTTGTTGTAAAAATATTGTAAGCGTCGTGCACTGTATAATCTAAGTTGTGAAATATTTATGTTTGTGGTATTAATCGAACTAGGCATAATAGAAGTAAATAACACATAAAAGGAAATTAACTTAGCACTTGNAATATTGTAAGCGTCGTGCACTGTATAATCTAAGTTGTGAAATATTTATGTTTGTGGTGTTAATCGAACTAGGCATAATAGAAGTAAATAACACATAAAAGGAAATTAACTTAGCACTTGTTTGAAACATTCTAAGTGAAGAACATTAATTTTTGAGACAAAACGAAATAAAAAGGAGTTGAGGTTTCAGTTATGGATATTAATTAAAGTCAGAGGATAGGTGGAGGAGGATCCTTAACAAGCGCATAAAAAGCTTGCATCCCATAGTTCATTGTTGTGACCTTCAGATATTGCTATCCTAACAAGGAGGATTCTTCTATGTGGTCGAGGGAATGTTGTTCCATCAGGATGATAACTACTACACCAGAAAGAACTGAGAAGGTAGAACAATTAGGTTTTGCATCTTGTACACTAATAATGAAAGGTTAATGGAAGAGTGTTTATAAAGAAAATACATATGTCTTCAACCACTACTTCTAACTCATTCTGGTCAATCTGGAAGGGGCCCAAAAAATTTCTCCAACTTCAGCCACAACTCGTTGCCATTTTATGAATAAAGGCAAAAGTGTTGACATAAACTTTAGCTCATGTTCAACTTCTTTCGATATTTTATTATGGTTACAATCCAAAACTTCGATTGACCTTAGGTTCAGATCAATTGCGAGACCAAGCCAGTGGGTACTTTTAATGGGGATTGTGCAATAGATCATGTTGATGGAAAAGAACCACTTAAGATGCTTTGAGATAGGCATAGTTGAAGCTACTGAGAACCAAAACTTTTCTTTGTCAACCGTGCGTTGAAAAGATCCCCAAAGACGGCACATCTCATGTACCCAACTCGTTGGTAGGAAATCATACCTACAATTTGGAATCTTGTTTCTCCTATGTTGGACATAAAGGAGAACAATATCCATAACCTATATAACAGAGGACAACTTAAAAGTTAATAGACTAATATACTGACTATCGTAAAAAAAAAAAAAAATTATATGTGGAAAGTGTTGTATACTGACTATCCTCTACGAAATGCATCACTTACGTTTGGTTGCCATATTTCATTTGGTTGGAATAAAGACTAGAACAACATTTTCTCGATGGAGAGATTGTCACCAAGATGATAAACCCTGATCACAGTAATTTGATTGTTACCATATAGGAGAATGACATAAATTTTAAAGACGGGAAAGAGTATTCACCTGGAATTCTGGAGAAGTGATTGGAACTCTTGGAATTTCTTTGGTGGTGGGTCGTCAAATGCTCTAAATTCCATAATGAGAGGGGAGAGAGTAACCTCCCATAGATCATCCTCGTGGACTGTTGGTAAATTGTTTGTTTTAGTTTTTCGTGTTGGTTGATTTTTCTCTTGACCAGCTTTGGGTTTCCCTCCAGATTTTGATTTATCCTATAACTTATTTTCATGACTTCTTGAACTGTTTCTTTTTTGTATTGGTCATGCTTAGTCCTTTTTGTAGTACGAGCTTCTAAAGAATCCTTAGATTTATCTTTCTTTCCAATAACCTTAGTTCTTCTCCTCACCTTCTCGCGCGTGTTAGAAAATGTTTCATGTTTGTCTTGTGCATCTTCTTTCGAAGGTCGGCCAATTGTCTTTGCCTTAAAATCACGAATCAAGTAGTCAATATATAGCTGTGAGTATAATGTATATTTGCTAGAGAGATCAGGTTAAAAGTAGATGTTAATATTGGTAGGTTATGATGCCCGGACCCATTCACTAATAAAAATGGACCGAACACCTGAATATCTCTAACGCGGCAACATAAGACAGTAAATGTAAGTTGTTTTAGAAATCCATATAAATATCTGGCTCAAAAGTGCTTTCAACATACGAGAGCGGACAAACCTATTATGTATAAGTTCGTAAAAGTTGAACATATAGGGAAAACATTTATGATAATCTTATTACAAACTAAACATTACCTTAAGTGAAGCTTGAGCTTTAACTCCAGCTGCAGTGGTTGTGGTGAAATTACCTAGAATAGTAGGGTTGATTATGGTTTGATAGGTTTCCTAAACCAAAGATGCAGGATTAGTCTTCATTTGTTATGGCGTTGTGTTCCTGAAATATTCGCTGAGAACGATGGAGGATGAATTTGTCCAATGGACGTTGAAACATTAAGAGTTGGACGTGTCTAGTTTGTTTCACGATTAGGTTGATTAGACAGACTTTGTCCTGCATCTAGTTCAGTAAAATGAGAATAGTTCATACGTAGTAACAGTATACGAACTAGGGTAATAAAATAGTAGTTCGACTATCCATAAATTTCTGGATATATGTTAGAAATACCTGGGACATTATTTACGTTTGTTGGGTACCATCCGCTTGTGATAAATGGAGAGAAAAAGACAGAGCTTCTATATCCTGCAATTGTGTTGTAACAATGGGAGTGGGGCGAGTATGAGAAGCTGCTGAAATTTGTAGAAAAAAGAACAAAATCCGTTAAAACATTTCATAAATGGTGATTATGTGCAGTAATTGTGTTGACTATAACGAGTACATGTTGGTACGTTTCATTTTGAACTGGAGATCTTAGATTATCCCATTGGGACGAACTGTCCATTTGTTTAACAACCACGTTTTCAAAGTTCGCATCGGGAGGTTTCTCGCGAACAACATTTCGGATGATCTCGTCTGTTGGATCATCCAATCCGAATATGTTCTCACCTTTCCGCTCAGGCGATTGTGAGACCTTTTCATCGTCATCTGTCAATTATAGGCTATTATTATAGGAGAGAAATAAAGTCTCACAAAGGGAGTGTATAATTATTATGTGTTCTTACCAGTGGTAGTGTTTTCTCCCATAGGTTGATGGTTTGTTTTTCTGGGAGATATAGGTCTTTCAAATCTATGAACAACTTGTCAATCCTTGCGTCAATATGCGCGATGATACTTTTGTTGTATCCTTCAAATATTGGTATGTTTTGCTCGTGTATCAGTGATGCTACTTTATGGATGATTAAATCTTCATCAAAAGGCGCTGTTCTTTTTGGCACATAAGATGCTCGTGCAAAGGCTGCTGGGTCATCCAGACCCTTTTCATAGTCATCAGTCTCATCTCCTTTGTTGTGTTCGTCTTTATCATTTCTCTCTAATTCTCGTGCTCGTTATTGTGCTTCAATGACATATGCGGCACGCATACCACCAGTCCAAGAATTTATTTCAAACAAAAAATCCTCTTCTATTAATGTTAAAAGGTCATCAACAACAACATTATGTTTTCAACATTGATTTCAATCCCCTCTACTAACTCAGGTGCCTCTTTACTCAGCAATGATATCACTGGAACCTATGTAATAATCATGTACGACGATTAGAACATATTAGAGTGTTTTGGTAGGTAGAGTACTGAATAGGAAGTAGTAGTCTGACTATTAGGAGAACTGCTACTTAATTCACCAAGAACGTTGAGTGACCTGAACGTTTTGTTGTTTAAGTGCATACTCATTTGACTTATAAAAGAAACAATCTCCTGAATCAATGCACCTCTTTCCATCATGGACTCAAGAAAAACATTTTGAACAATTGGAGGACAACATGTGACTGTAACTAGAATCATGGCAAGGGGAAGCCTTGTATAGAAGTGGTAGGTTGTGTCTAGCTGAAATGGTCTTTCAATTTGGTGCTCTCAACGGTCAAGTAGAAGGATTCCCTTCCCCACGGGTATTTAATAAAATCGTCCATGTCTAGTAGGTGGTGAACCCTCTGTTTAGTTATTTGAGTATTGCTGGAAATTGGGCACAATATTCCATCAACAAGAAGAAGTAGGGCTAGACGCAGCCGTGTTTCTGGATCCTTGTACTTTTTTCCCTCTATCAGTAGACTGTGTATCCAGGAAGCAGTTGGTTTTTTCACCGTCAAACAGCTTGTTCCAAACGTTGTCAACATTGTTACTCGCATTAACCTTTCCCTTTTTTATTTTGTGGAGGCATAATTTTTTATCCTCTTCATTCTCCTGCGTGAAATTCAACCCAATGGCAATTGCAAAATCTTGAATACCATACCGTATGGGTTTCCCTGCAAAAACTCACCAAAGTTCGTTTTTCTTCTTTGTCACTAACTGTCTTGATAACAAGTAGTGGAGAAAAACGAAGAAGAATTTGTGATTCTCCATGTGAAAAATCAATTTAAAAAATGAGTTCATTAGGAAGTCCAAATCATGTGGCTCTGATGCTTGCTTTATATGCTCTACATCGCAAAGGTTGAAATACTTATTTACTCTGGCTCTTCCACCAGGCTCATGATTTAATTGAAATAGTCGGCAAGGAAGTTTGTGGCATGTATCTTCATCCATCTAGACACTGTAATGCGAAAGGTGAGATTAAAATAATACTCGGAGTACTTTAACAAATAGTTAATACACTGGGAAAAGAGAAAAAAACTGGTAGGGGTACGCAATGCGGGAAGAAGATAAATAGTAACATATGTTCTAAAGACCATACCCTATAAATAAGATGAAACAAATCGTAAATTTGTTAATAGACAAATGGGCATACATGCAATAGAGAAAAAGAGAGGAAAATCTTATTAATTCGTATGCATTATCAAAATTGAAGTGATTCTGATAATATGTATATAAATACCCAAATATTAAAAGTTTTTGAAAAATGCGTCTCAAAGAAGACAAGTTCGTGAAGCAAAACACTAATTGTGGTGTCGTTTATGAATATGTTAAAGTAATTTCAGATAATATGAAATGGTAAAGTGAAATTTACCTTCTGTAAGAAACCCTAGATGGGACTTTTGTGATTTCGTTTCATAGTTGCAGGAATCGTTATGATTGAAGATTGAAGTTACTGTTTCACTCGCTTTTTATTTATAATTTTTAGAAATTTTTAATGAGGAGATGAGTTTCAATTTGATTTAACTTATAGCAGTTGAGAAATTTAGAGAAAGAAAGTTAATGGCGACGGTTGAGTTAAGTCTCCGAAAAATCGAAGGAAAGAGAAGACGTAGTGGGATTGATTTTTGAAAATGAAAATTATTCCTCCGAAAAAGTAACTCAACTGAAATAGACTAATTGTTCACTCGAGTAGGGGTGATATTGCATATATTGTATAATGACGATGGAGAGAGAGACGTAGGGTAAGCGTAGATGATATTTGGTTAATTTTAGACTATAATATGTATATACGTTACAATTCCCCTGGTTACTAACATTAAATCCTTAAATCATATACCAAGAATTTAAATGGAGACCTTCCATTACCCCTCTAGTGCGGACATAGTTCAGGACTAAAGCGGCGATAACTTACACTAACCACGTGTATCTGTGGAAAAACGCCTGGTACAAGACGGGAAAGAAACACGTAAGCATGCCCCCAGAGCTCCTTACTCCCTTCATAGCATACTGGGAAAACGAAAAGACTAAATACAAATCAAGAACAAACAAGAACAACTGGTATAACGACCAGGAATGTAGTGGGATGTCGACTAGCAACGCTAGTGCTAGGAGTTCGTACACCCGGCAGTCTGATCCGATATGATTTAAAACTTTGATAAGTAAATTATTTGTTTCAATTAATACTAATATTAAACTTTTATCTGTTGAACAGCGGATGAAGAGTGGACACAAGCTGTCGCCCATTAAGATCATATAGGATCTCCACACGAACAAGACGACTATAGAAAATCAGGACCCGCTAGCTCGGGAATTGGTCGAAACGTCTAAAAAACATATCAAGAATACCTTGTCTACTCAGACATATGAGGATGTCGACGACATTCCCATTGAGACGCTATATGACGTAGTGACCCAGGTAAATAATAATAAATTTAATTACATACTACTTCATATTATTGATACTAATACAATATTATATTCTTTTTTTTGTTTCAGGCTACGAAGAAGTCCAATGGCCGAATGTTCGGGTTCAGAAACATGGCCGGTTATTGCTTCCCAGGAACACGATCTCAAGCTGCAAGATATCATTATGAGGAGATGAGGAGAAAGGACAAGGAGATGGAGAGAATGAAGAAGGAGATGGAGGACCTTAAGGCTTCACAAGCGAAGGAGCTAGAGGAGTTAAAGGCGTTAGTAGCCGAGCGGGACAGTCAGATGGAGGCGATGCGGACTTCACAAGCTAGGATGAAAGAGTTTATGGCATGTTTCGGAAACTAGTTTTATATATTTCTTGTTTTGTATAATTACTATTTTCATATTTTAAGAATATTTTAATTAAAGTTTTATTATTATTTTAATTTTAATATTATTTTTATTTAATTATTATAATATAAATTAATTATAATTAAAATTAAGATTTTGATTTTTTGTAGTTCCGTCGATTTACTTTTTTATTTTTATTCCTAATTCGTCGAGAATCCATCGATAATAACCAATGGATTCTCGACGGATTATAATTGATAGATTTTCGAGAGCTAGTAATCCAACGGATGTAGTCTTTGGTTAATGATCGGTTATGGTCCGTCGAAAATCCGTTGATTATTCTCGACGGATTATCGTTGGATATGTTACCGAGTATCTATATCGATCAATTGTATTTGTCAAAAATCCGTCGGGTTTGATCTATTAGCGAGGGAAAATCGACAAATAATTTCGTCGATTTGTCCGTGTTTTCTTGTAGTGCCGACCTCTTTAATAATTTGTGAAAGAAAATTCATATATGTATACGTAGTGATAACAAAAATTAAAGGCAAACCTATAAAAGTAAGACATGAGTTGTCATATTATATACTACAGGTTATGATACTTTTTCCAATCATAGTGATCTTCTGAAGTCTGAACAAACGAACCACCAACACAATTATTCTGGACGCCTCAAATCGAAAATTAATATATCAATAATTGTGAAAATAAAGCTATATTGTGGTAGGTGGTTCAAACTACTCACATATTTACGATGTTAATAAATACTTAAATAGTAACACAATGATTTTGATTTTTATTATTGTTAAATGGTAGAGACAGAGAATAGTAATAGCTGATTCATTGCGTCTTATCCCACAAAACTTTTATCCTACGTGTTTCCATACAACTCTCATTCTCACCCACTAGTTATCTGACACGTTATCCCTTTCTCTTTCATCCTTTGCTCTTTTAAAGACTTGCTGAATCCCTTACATTCAAGCCTCTTCCTTTCTCTTCTTCTTCCCCCTAACCAATAATGGAAGTTCCTGTGATTAATAGAATAAGAGATTTCGAAGTAGGTGTAATAAACTCAATAAACGATCCTTCGTTTCTCTCTCGATCTGTCGCAGTTTCTGGAATCGAAAAGTTACATCAAGCTTACGGTTTTTGGAAATGGGGAGCTTTAATTATCGCATTTCTAGCTTATTTCACCAATTTTATTAGTAGAATTAAGATTTTAGCTCTTAAGTTAAGAAAAATTGATGTGTCTGCGTCTTTATCTTCCCCAACTCTTTTTGATGATTACGATAGCGACTCCGATGTGTCGTCTACTTCGTCGGATTCTTCAGACGACGTTGAAGAAGAAGATGATGAAGATGAAGACTCGATTTTTAGTCGGAGACGGGTTAACGGAGTTTTCAGCGTCAGAAGATCTGATTATTATAATCTCGATAAGGATGATGAAGATGACGAGGACGAGGACGATCAGGGGAAAAATGGTCAACGTTGTAGTGGAAGCTTCGGAGACTTGTTCTCGTGGCCGGATCTACGTGGGATTGGCTCGAGCGGTGTCGTTAAGCTCTGGGATCATTTAGATATTAACGGGAGAGCTGATAATCGGAAAATTGTGACCTCGTCGTCGTCGGTTTTTCTTGCGGCGGAAAGGAAAGGTCTTGACGGTGTTAAAGTGAAGACGTGTGATCCACGTGCAGGTTTCCGGATGCCGGCGTTGCTTGCGGAGTGGAGGCAACCGGGAAAATTGCTCGGGAATATAATCGGGGTTGATTCCCGCGGCGTGGAGAAGATCTACGTCAGGGATGACGTAAGCGGAGAAATCGCTGTGGGAGATCTGAGGAGGTTTAACGGTGTATTGACGGAATCTGACGGTGAAATGTGGTGGGATGCTGACGTCGTCATCACGGCTGATAGCTTCGTTGACGAGATGGATTCTTAATTAATTGGGACGGTTACGTCTATAGTTAAAACGAACGAAAGTTTCAACGCAAAATTGTAAAACGTGAACGACGACTTTTCTGTAAATAATTTGTTTCATTGCTTCTCTTCAATTATTATTTTAAATTCAAAATTTCTCTATATATAGTCCAAGGCTGAGATTATTACAAAAGTTTTGGTTTGTTTGGTCGGATTTTTGTGACTCAATGCCAAGCGGATGCGGCCGGTTACGACTCAAGTGATTCTAGTAGTAATTAATAGGTTCAATTATAAATGAAGAAATGAGGAGATTACAATAATGAAGAAACTGTTGTAAGAATCAAAAGTTTGGGCTTGCATATATGAATAAAATTTGTACCGTTATTTTGCGTGCATAGTAACTCAAANAGAAATGAGGAGATTACAATAATGAAGAAACTGTTGTAAGAATCAAAAGTTTGGGCTTACATATATGAATAAAATTTGTACCGTTATTTTGCGTGCATAGTAACTCAAATTTTTCGTCTATAAATATGATGGATTTGATCTGATCTTTCTGTAATTCATCAATACCATCAAATTGTCTCTCTTTATATAATACATTTGCTCTTTTTACTTTCTCTCTTCTTTATTATCATATCCAAATTTTCACGGTATAATATTTCAATCCTAAATAATATTTATTCATCCAATAAAATTATATATACATTATTACACGTTATTAGCACGATCACTCTATGATAGAGCTGAATAAATAAATATATATATATATATGGTATGTTGGTTAATAATTATTTTATTCATTTATATTATGGATGTGTGATACACCATAAATATTTATTTTCTGTTAATATTTTGGACGGCTTTGTCGCTTTTATATTAATATCTAAGAGGACTATGTCTTTTTGTGTTATTATCATGGATAGCTTTTCCGCCTCTATATTATTATCTCGGACTGTTTAATTGCCATATATATTATTATTTTGGTCATCTCTACCGCAATATACTATTATAAAAGGAGGCTTCACCACCTGTATATAAATCTCTTATTTAAATATATTGTGTAATTTAATTGTTGCTTGTTAATATTTCACATTGATTTTCGTTTTATATTTTCAACGTCATAAATTTAATTAAAATTTCATATTGATTTTTAATTCTAAATTATATCTCAAATGCTCACAAAGAAAAATTTTCAAAAATTTTAACTCTTCCGGCGGTTATGAATAGTATTCAATTTATAAATAAATTCTTTCACTCATTTATCTTGTGAGAGCAAGATTTCTCTCACACCCAATTCGATTGAAACAAGTGTAAATAAAAG
>OVBE01009445.1:0-16028 GCA_900406425.1 Iberis pinnata | reverse complement strand
GCTCAAACCACAATAGTAAAAAGACTGAAACGCTCACCCGCAATACTCACTAGCTCTGGCCAGAAAAAGGCTCACCAAAATGACAAAAAGCGTAAAGAAAAAGAAAAGGATCTGGTCCCAGTGCTGTGAGAGCCACCGACGACCGGATCTGAAACGAAAAAGTAACGGATAACTTTACAAAAATGCCACAAAAACAAAAATAGCTCGTAAGTAACGATTATGTGAATTCGAAATTTCATGAGACAAAAATCCAACAACCGAGATGCAGACATAAAACACCTATCTAAAACACTACATAAAAGACAAACAAAATAACAACAAGAAAGGCAGATGATCCACATTCAAAAAAATATAGAAAAATATTATAGAACCTATATTATAGCTTTTTATGACTATATAATAATAAACTAAAAGAAATAATATTATTATAATTTTTGGATATATTTTGTGATAACTTATTAAAATAACAAGAAATAATTGGTTATTAAACAAGTATATATTAAATAAAAAATAATATATATGAAAATATGATTGGTAACTTTTTTGTTTGAATCAATGTTTTTTCTTAATACATGAAACTTTTTTTGTGTAGATATTTGCATGAAGAGATGTATTGTATTTATTTTGTTATTTCACTATCTTAAAATATCAGTTTGATCATTTTTTCACCATATTATTCATGATCAATTGAATAAATACTGAATTTAGTTTTTGAAAATACTTAGTTAACATGTTCTTTAAAAAAAAAAGATATTTTGGAATCATATTCATGTTAAACATGTGCATGTTTTATAAAAATATTTAAAAATCGGATAGAAATAGATCACGGAATCAAATATTTGGCGAAAATAGAACGAATTTTTTTAGGCGTTTACTAATGAGCAAACTAATTCTTTTTTTTGTTGGTAAAAACTAGTAAACAAGTTGATGAAAAGCAAATCTTATAGATTTTATTACAATAGAGAATAGCGTTTGATTGAATTGCTTAGCGCATATACCAACTGGGGTTGAGCTTGCAGATATTCAATTCGGTTTCGGGTAGGAACTATTCGGTTCCGGTTCTTCGGTTCCTAAATTCTAATACCAAATGGATACTTTTCAAATATTCGGTTCGCTTCTGGTTCGGTTCTTATCGGTTCCGGATCGGTTCTATGTTAAAGGAACCGAAAAATACCCAAAATTTTTTGTTCTAAATGAGTTTCGGGTATTTCAGACTCGAAATACCAAAAAATACCTGAAATTTTTTGTTCTAATTCGGTTCCGGATATTTCCAAACCCGAAATACCAAAAAATACCCGAAAACACAAAAATTATCCCAAAAACTAAAATACCCGAAAAAATTTAAAACTAAATTACCCGTAAGTATCCGAATAAAAATAAAAATTACTCTAAGAAAAACTAAAATACCCGAAATATATAATAGGTATATATATGTTTCGGATATTCGGTTCTACCCATCGGTTCTCGGTTCTGTTCCGGTTCCTATCCGATACTCATGGTTCTTCATATCAGGAACATAAGATATTTTTGGGTGGAACCGGAACCCGAACTGTTTTTTTCGGTTCTTTAGTTTCGGTTCTTCAATTCCGGTATTTTTGTCCAGTCCTAATACCAACTATGCATATATGCAAGTATGCAACCATAACTTATATACATAATAAAACAAATTAATTGTTTTATCTTCAAATTAATTGTTTTATCTTCTTTTGTCAACATGATCTTCAAATGCATTGCATTGCGCACGATAATTATTTCGTATTTGATTGTTTCCATTTGGCCAAATTAAATATTATTACACTTCTGATACTACGGTCTTGCTTGTTATTGTGTTTTACTACAACACCAAAGACTATATTTTGTTAACGACAATATTAACTGTTGTCAAAGAATCTTCATACGAGATTCGGTCTCAGTATATATATATATTTTTTTATCACAACAGGCCGGCCCAATAGCCAATTCCTGCATAATAGCAGATAAATTCCTACACTATTGTAGGCATGAGGACTCGATCCTGGGTGGGGTGGTGTTACCTACCTCATGTGGATGTATAAATGCTACTAGGCTAAGACCATTTCCTGATCTCAGTATTTGTTGAATAATAATTACTATTTTTTAGAAAAAAATCCAATATTACTCATTTTCTAGGCTATTACATATATTAACCCGAGAATGGAGTAATATTGGATTATTTTCCAAATAAAAAAGGTTATTACATATATATAATTATGTTGACAGTAGAAAAATAAATAAAATAAGTATGTCTATAGTGAGAACAGTAGGAAAAGAAATTAAATAAATAATATGTCTTGGATTAGTTATTTTCAAAAAGAACTTTTTTTTTTGTTGTTGTCAACTTTCAAAAAGAATTTTTTCTTTTGTCGTCTATTGTTTTTAAACAAGGGTAAAACCCGAATTACATCAGATAAACAAAGACATAAGCCGACAGANTTAGTTATTTTCAAAAAGAACTTTTTTTTTTGTTGTTGTCAACTTTCAAAAAGAATTTATTCTTTTGTCGTCTATCGTTTTTAAACAAGGGTAAAACCCGAATTACATCAGATAAACAAAGACATAAGCCGACAGACATAAACAAAGCCTTCGGAGCCAAAGATGAAATACAAGGTTAAATACAAAGATGAAATACAATAACCGCTACATCCCGCTGCCTAACGATCTAGAAATCCCCAAAACCGTCAAACCAAATCAACCGAAAGAGCAAACTCCGAGAACCAACAACCTAAACGCAGAAATCCGGACGAATAGAGCTTGAACGGTTGTCAGCGATGAAACATCACACAAACAGGCTTCTCTCCTGCATCAGGTGGCCATCCCAGAACGAACCGAAACCAGAAAAACAAGAAGAGGTTAATACCCAAGACCGGAGAACCTTGAACTGGACATAAACCGAGGTTGCGAAGAGGCTCAAAAGAGGAGATAAAAATAGTTGAAAGAGGAAAGCGACATCGGAAAAATCAGACCCGCCAGCTGACAAGAACAAAGCCGAACAAAACACAAAGCCAGGGAGAGAAAGCAATAGTCAGCCTAAACAGTCACAGCTAATAACACCCACGACCTTAAACCAACCGAAGGAAAGAAGATCTAAACCCGCACCAAAACGAACCGATCTAAGACCCAATCCAACCAAGCCTAAAACTTCAGCCATAAGGAACAAACCTCACCCGACTGAGCCGAGACTAAGATGACGCTGGAGAGAGCAAGACCGTCGGAAAAAAGGCACCGGATTTGAGAAGCGAAACTGATCCACCACAGCCACCGGAATCAAGAGAGGGACGTTTGCTAAATCACACTGTTGCCTTCGAGAAGGCCGACGTCACAACCTCTCCGCCTGTGACAATGAAAAACACCGGTAACGACAATGCAAAACCCAACCAAGACTAGCAAAGCTCAAAGCCTGGACAAACAAAGACGAAAAGGAGAAAAAAACAGAGAAAGAGAAGGTCCGACGCTGGTGCTATGGAAGCCACCGCGCCAGACAAAACTACAGATGCAAGAAGCATTGCTAGGTTAGTATGACGATAGAGAAAAGGGGATTTTTTTTTTTTTTTTACTTTCAAAAAGAAATTTATGTTTACTAAAAACAGAAATAAAAATTATATATCTCATCATTTTTCTTCTTCTTTTTATCTCCGAAATTATATGTTTTATCATCCCCCACCTACTTGGCACTTAAATTGGTATAAGACAGAGGCATTGTTCTAAAAAAAATTTTAATCTCTGAGATTTTCTCGGGAGAGTTTTAGTGATTGTAGGTACTGGATTCTGATTTTCAAATCATGGAAGGAGTTGATTACCTTGCTGATGAGAGGAACAAGGCTGAATTCGATGTTGACGAGATGAAGATCGTCTGGGCTGGTTCTCGCCACGCTTTTGAGGTTTCCGATCGAATTTCCCGCCTCGTCGCCAGCGATCCGGTCAATTTTCTCATTTCGTGTTTTTATATGGTCTCTCGGTATTTAATTTCGTTTGGGTCTCGAGGAGATTAGGATTAGGGAAAAGGGCTTTTCCTGTGTTCGATTTGTCAATAAGTCGATTTTGTTATTATCAATAGGTTTTCGTGAAAAGCGACAGAGCTCGGTTAAGCAGGAAGGAGCTGTTTAAGAGCACTTTGAAAAAATGTGCTTATGCGTGGAAGAGGATTATCGAGCTTCGTCTTACTGGTATGGATTTCTTCTCTCGCATCTAAGCACCTGTTATTCTCGTCGTTTCAGGATTTTGAATTGTGTCTTTCTTTTGATCTTTTCTTGTGTGCTCTTCCATCTTTTGTGGTTACAGAGGAAGAAGCAGGAAGACTGAGGTTCTTTATTGATCAGCCCGCATTTGTGGATCTGCATTGGGTACTTCCTGCGTCTGATTAATCTATTGATAATTATTTGCATTTCTTCTATAGATAGCATTTTGATTATTTGATTCTATGTTTCTGAATTTCTTCTCTAGGGAATGTTTGTGCCTGCTATTAAGGGGCAAGGCACAGAGGAGCAGCAGCAGAAGTGGTTGTCTCTGGCAAGTAAGATGCAGATTATTGGGTGTTATGCACAAACTGAGCTTGGTCACGGCTCAAATGTCCAAGGCCTTGAGACAACCGCCACATTTGATCCCAAGACCGATGAGTTTGTAATTCACAGTCCTACTCAGACTTCATCCAAAGTTAGTAGACCAAGAATCTTTTGATTGAGTATGAACAGTCTCTTACCAGTATAAGATTTACATCACCTTTGATTATTGAATAGTGGTGGCCTGGTGGCTTGGGAAAAGTTTCTACCCATGCTGTTGTTTATGCTCGTCTCATAACTGATGGCAAAGACTATGGTATCCATGGTATGTACCGAAAAACTTTCCAGGATTTGTTTGTTCCATTTTTTCTTGTTCGGTTATTAATTGCTTAAACTTCTCTTCTAGGATTCATTGTGCAACTTCGCAGCTTGGAAGATCACTCTCCTCTTCCGAATATAATTATTGGTGATATCGGGACGAAGATGGGAAATGGAGCATACAATTCAATGGACAATGGATTTCTTATGTTTGATCAAGTTCGCATTCCAAGAGATCAAATGCTCATGAGGTCATTTCTGCTGTTTTTAATAAGCGTATTTACGATGTAGTGATAGTTTAAGAGGAAATGGCTTGTGCTTAAATATGGCCTTATGGTTTTGCATGTGTCTCTTCTTACAAATCGTTTCAGACTGGCGAAAGTTACAAGGGAAGGAAAATATGTTCCATCAGATGTTCCGAAACAGCTGATGTATGGTACTATGGTTTTTGTGAGACAAACGATAGTGGCAGATGCTTCCAATGCACTGTCTAGAGCAGTTTGCATAGCTACAAGGTACAGTGCAGTGCGGAGGCAGTTTGGCGGAAAAAATGGTGGCATTGAGACACAGGTACTCCCATTCAAACTGATTTAATAAGCAAGGATACTCGTGGTTGTGTAATGTTTTTCTTACTCTCACTAAAAGTTTGGTGGCTATTGAAGAAAATATAACATACTTCCTGCATGTTACTTTCACAGGTGATTGATTATAAAACTCAGCAGAACAGGCTATTTCCTCTGCTGGCATCTGCATATGCATACCGATTTGTTGGGGAGTGGCTAAAATGGCTGTACACGGATGTAACTGAAAGACTGCAGGCCAGTGATTTTGCAACATTGCCGGAGGCTCATGCGTGCACTGCAGGATTGAAGTCTCTTACCACCACAGCTACTGCGGTATCTTCCAACTGATCCTTTATGCTCACTAGACTAGGTTGATCGGTTTCGTTTTTCTGTGGGTCAAACCACTTGCCTCTTGGAAGTTTGTTCCCTTATGATGTGGTCTTGGAGGTGTATTTATACTTGAAAATTCTGCTTAAGCACACTATTCGGTGCAGGATGCCATTGAAGAATGTCGTAAGTTATGTGGTGGGCATGGCTACTTGTGGTGCAGTGGTCTCCCTGAGCTGTTTGCTGTATATGTTCCTGCCTGCACATACGAAGGAGACAATGTTGTGCTGCAACTGCAGGTGTGTGTTTATTACGTTTATATATCAATTGCGAGCTACTTTTTTACTTACTAGAATAACAGTCTGCTTGAAAAGACATCTTAGTACTTGGCTCTTCTGCTTTTGGCCGTGAGTTCTTGATTTAACATGTTCTCGTACTGTGAGTTTTGTACTTTCTTAATACGTTAATGTCCAAAATTGTGTGTATAGGTTGCTAGATTTCTGATGAAGACAGTCTCTCAGCTGGCATCTGGAAAGGCTCCCGTGGGCACAACTGCTTACATGGCCCGGGGAGCACATCTTCTGCAATGTCGTTCTGGTGTTCAGAAGGGTGAGTTTTCAAGTTTATATGTTTTTGTTTCCTTCTTCTCACTACAATAAACTAATGATTCTTTGGGCATGTAGCTGAGGATTGGTTGAACCCTAGTGTGGTACTAGAAGCGTTTGAAGCAAGGTCTATGAGAATGGCTGTTACTTGTGCCAAAAATCTCAGCAAGTTTGAGAATCAAGAACAAGGTACTCTTTTAACTCCATGTGAGATCCTTATACAAGGACCAAAACACAACTAAGTTTCTCAAATTTCCTCGTATCTGCAGGATTCTCAGAGCTCTTGGCTGACCTGGTTGAGGCTGCAATCGCTCATTGCCAATTAATCGTGGTTTCGAAGTAATCTTCTGTGACTCTTCACCACTTACAATGATGAAAAAAGTTAGCGATTCTCTAGAGTCAGCTTCTGGATTTCACCAAATTTTTCTTGTCGTGGTTGGTTAGGTTCATAGCGAAACTAGAGCAAGACATAGGAGGCAAAGGAGTGAAGAAACAGCTGAATAATCTGTGTTACATCTATGCTCTCCATCTCCTTCACAAACACCTTGGCGATTTCCTCTCCACTAACTCCATTACTCCCAAACAAGCCTCGCTAGCTAACGACCAGCTTCGTTCCTTATACTCTCAGGTTCCTTCTCTTTGCATTTGGTTCCTTTTTAAGGGCTGAGTTTTTGACATTTTGTTTGGCTGCTTCTTCTTTAAGGTTCGTCCGAATGCGGTTGCGCTTGTGGACGCCTTCAATTACACTGACCATTACTTGAATTCGGTGCTGGGCCGTTACGACGGGAACGTGTACCCGAAACTCTTTGAGGAAGCGTGGAAGGATCCGTTGAACGAGTCGGTGGTTCCTGATGGGTACCATGAATACATTAGACCTTTGATTAAGCAGCAACTTCGTACTGCTAGGCTCTGAAGTATGCATTTGCTTTTGGTTTAAGCCGCAAATGTGAGTTGCTTCGAATAAGTTCGGCGGTTGGTGATCCGCTTATTTATAGTATTAAAATGAGAACTTAATAATATGATCGTTTCTTCGAATAATCTGGTAACTGTTATCTTCGTATAGATGTTCAGACCCTATCATAAAGAGATTTTCTGGTAGTTGATTTTGTACTTATTATTATTTTTTTGTTTTTGTTTACAATTAATCCGTTTCATCGATTACAAGATGGGAAGCATTTTCGAACAATACAAATAGTAGGGTGTTAGTTAAATAAGCATAAGATAGACAATTAGACTGATAGGGGTCGTCTTCACGCAAAGTCCAGATTTAATCCGATTTCTTTTGTTAAACNATTTTTTTTTTTTTTTTTTTTTTTTTTTGTGCACCAAACTGTAATATTAAAACTTAGTTCGATACAAGCTCAAAAAGAGCATTTTTTTGCTAATAAATCAGCAGCCTTGTTTAAATATCGAGGTATAGCAATAAAAGTAAAGAAAGTCGAAGGCAATTCATTAGAACTAAACTTGATATATGCAACTATCCCGTGAAGTTATGAGAAATGACCATCTTCGGTGATCAGTTTGAAATGTAACTTTGGCAGATTTTCAAACCTTCAGGTCCCGATAAAAAATGCTTCAAGGCCTTTTGGCTACAGAAGATTCAATCTTCTATTTCAAACAGGTAGGATTCTTTCTACAAGAGAGAAAGGTAAAAACGAAAGAAAAATTGTTAAAGACTACTCCAAAAAATCTAGAGTTACATTCTTCAAAGATCAAAGGCATATTTTTTATAAAAAAAATGTAAGTGTGGTGGCATTCCACGCGCCTCCCTTGCGTATTGTGAAAGTGTATGTCGACATCTCAAGGTTTACATAGTAAAATGGTGTGTGGTGGATCTTACGGGAAGAAAACTTAGCCTTGTCTCTACTGTCACCATTCTAATCCGGCCTTCTCTGACGATCAATTTTTATCTTTATAACTTTGAAGTTTGAGACCTAGACCCGTCATTCTCCGTTTATTCAAGACTAGACAGATTGATAATACTAAGACAAAGTGTAAATGATCGTTCAAACAAATTTAATCTAACTACCAAGTTAAATCAAAATTTTCACCATCAATTCTTGAGGTTATATATGTGAAAAAGATTCGGTGGGATCAAAACGGCCGGACCGAACCGAGGGTCCGACCTGGTCCAACCTTGAACCGAAGAAGTGTCCGAATTGTTAATTGTGTACGTTGCTGGTTATTGTTGAACCGATGATTTTGCGATCTGCCATCGGACCGATTGTTGCCTCTGGATGACCTTGCTTTCAACGTTATGAACCGTAATAGGACCTGTTACCACTGAACCGAAATCTGAACATAAGATCATAGCCTCTCCATTAATAAGTTTGTCATGTAATTCAACAAAACTAATCGTCTTGTCCCGAGCATTAATAGAGTTGATTTATTTCTGGTTTATAGTCTTCTAATAAACCAGGCAGAATCTGCTCAATGAAATCTTTATGGTCTAAGGGACTTCCAAGTAAAGCTAACTCATCGACTTTACTCTTAAGTATGCGCATGTATTCATCAATGGTTTTAGCGTCTTTGTCACAAGTACGAACATGATGCCGTAAGCGTTTGATGTGCCCACGAGACGTAGTTCCAAACGTAACAGCAAGTAGAGTCCAAACATCTGCAGAACTTACGGCACTCAAGACCACTGGCTGAACTGCAACACTTATAGTTCCAATAAGAACATAGTAGAGTAACTGATCTTGACGTTGCCAAGCGACAAAATTTGGATTTGCTGTAACTTGTCCACCAATAATAATCATTGCAGAAGGAATTGAAGCATTGAAATCTAAAAACACATGAAGCGCATGACCCTCAAGAGTAACACAAACCTGTCGAGCCCACATTAAATACGTTTTGTCCATAAGCTTCGTGATGTGAGACAGATTAACTGATATGAGAATACTCTATGGATTTTGAGCATTGAATACAGTTGTAGATGTAGCCGTAGGGGGAATATCAACTATGATAACAGAATCTCAAGAGAAAGAGAACAGAGAAACAGAGAAGTAGAACCAGAGAAACAAAGGTGAGAGAAAGAGAGAGCCAAGAGGACAAAAGAAGAAGAAAACATAGTATTGGGTGGCTGCAGAGAAAAAAAATTGTTTTTAAGAGCATCTCCATTCGAAGTTTCTCATATTAAGGTTCTCAATATATATATATATATATATATATATATATATATATATATATATATATAAGTATGTATATATCCCAAAACCATACTCTTCTCCTTCATTTTCACGCGATAAAACGAAAAAAAACTCTCAAAATCTCTCAAAATCATCAACAATCAAGCGATCAATGATAAATCCAAACTCTATGTAAGGATATTAGATAGATTTGACTAGTTTAGTGTTTTGGTTATTTTTAGAAATTTTTGTGATTTTGATGGATTTGGAATTGTTTAGTGATATTACTCGGTTTTAATGCATAATAGTGGACATTTATGTTTGCTATTCTGCATTATTCCGAGTGTTTTCATTGAATATTTGGTAGAATTTCAGGATTCTAGTTGTTCGGGTCGTGTCGGAACAAAATGATGCATTTCAGAAGATTTCAGAAGCTTCAGAGAGAAGTGCTCGATCGAGCACTTAAAGAGAACGATCGAGCAAAAGGTTAATGAGATGCACGATCGGGAAACGTTGTTGCTCGATCGGGTAAATGCTCCTGGAAAAATACGGAGATCTAGATCGATCGGGAAATTAAGAAGTCTCGAGCAATAACGTGAGTTGCTCGATCGGGAAACCATGTGCCCGATCGAGCACAACCCCCGAAAAAGAATTGAAGTTTTCCAAATTTTGCAATCAAGTCCTCAAGCATATCCAAGTTTTCTATATTTATTATTTTACTTTCTTAGCCTATAAATACATTGTGTTTTAGGCCTTTAGAACTTAAGCTTTATTCTATTAGAGATTTTACTAAGGGAGAGGAGATTCTGAAACTCTGTATTTGGGAGAAGATTTCTTAACCCTATTACAATATCCATTATTATTTTGCAACTATGTGTTCTATTCTGACATTGAATTGTGTTTGCTTTGCTATGACTGAGTAGTTCATTAGTTAGGTTTTAGGGTTTCCTAGGGAAATCAAGTTTGAATGTTAGGATTAACTTTCTAGGATTGAATTTGTTAGGTTCTTAGTGTAAATTCGTTCTTAATGCATGAATTAGTTTGATCACCTAGTTCATGATTATAGGTTGTTATATACAAAGGGATTTGATTTAGAAACCTGACCTAATTTAGATGAATAAGTGTTTTTACTTGCGAGAGTATTGTTTTAAATGCTTATGAACAATTGAATCTGATTATAATGCATGATCGAATTGCTTAAAGACGGCGGGAGTTTGTCGCTGGCAATTCGAGCATAGGCTTTGATACTCCGGAAGGAGATTATTCTCTATTCGTTTTTCATGTTCATAACTATTTTCAATCCCAATCCTGCATGTTAACTTGACTTTAAACCTGAATACCTATGGATTTCCTTAATGCCTAGTGTTTTTATATTATAGTTTTTAAACCGTTTTTATTTGCCGTTTTGATTCGTTACAACAATCTCTTAATTATTCTGCTTTAGCTAGATTTGAAACTGAAACTGAACGTGTACTTTCTGGTCTCTGTGGATTTGATACCTATGCTTGCTACATTGAACTGTTCTCTACATTACTAATTTATGATTAAATGCTTAACCCTATCAGAATCTCGTCTAAAGTTTTTTATTTTCAGTACTCATCTCGTTCTCTTTTGCTTATTTTTGTTTTACAGGTGTATGATCAGAAGATCTAATAAATTCTCTGATTTCCTAAGTCTCAGTAATTCGGAACTTGCAAGAATAGAACGCTCAAACCGGAAGATCAAGAAAGATGAAAGCTCATCTAGTCAAATGGCTGGGAACGTTGATCAAGTCATTCCGGATGGACCCCAAGGTCAAAATGATCCTCTGTTCTTGGACCCAACCAACTCATTAACCAAGGACAAGGTGGTGATAACAGCAATTAAGTGCCACAAGGCCAACAAAGAGCTGCTAACAACCAAGCTCAAAACCCTCAGAACATTGATGCAAGGAATTTTGTTCTGTATAAAGATTCGGAGAGAGTTCATATGCTCAATGGTCAGAACCCTCCTCTAGTTGGTTCATACAACACCCCTCAGGCATACTATGCTAATAGGAATCCCATCCAACCCCCTCAACCTCAGCGAAGGGAATACACATTTCCTATCTAGCTAGTTCAGATGATTNTCGGAGAGAGTTCATATGCTCAATGGTCAGAACCCTCCTCTAGTTGGTTCATACAACACCCCTCAGGCATACTATGCTAATAGGAATCCCATCCAACCCCCTCAACCTCAGCGAAGGGAATACACATTTCCTATCTAGCTAGTTCAGATGATTCGTAACCACCAATTCAGTGGTCTACCAAGTGAGCACCCAATGGATCATATTGACGTTTTTGAGGATATCTGAAGCACCGTTAAACTCAATGGAGTGACCAGCATTTCATGCACTGCAGTTTGTTCTGTCAATCTTTAGCTTAAAGAGCACATAGCTGGCTGAAGTCTCTACCTGCAGGATCTATAGTAACCTGGGATGACTGCAATGCCAGGTTTATAAACCAGTTTTTCACTACTACTAGGACTAATGCCTTAAGGAACAAGATCTCTGCTTTTCCTCAAGCTCCTATAGAATCATTCTATGAATCTTGGGAACGCTTCAAAGAGTTGCTTAGTGATTGTCCACATCACGGTTTCTCAGATGTAAGTCTCCTCAATACCTTTTATAGAAGTATCAGTTGTCCTTAGATACAACAAGCGATGAATATTTTATGGAGAAACCTGTTCTTGATGCATATCGTTTGATAGAGAATCTGGCAGCTAGTAATAGTAATCATTGTCTAGAGTTTGATCGCCAAACAAAGGTTTCGGTATTAGCTGCTAACTCAGAACTCTCGGAGCTGAAAGGAGAATTCTCATAGATGAAATGACTAATCAATCAGCTTCTCAAGGGTCAAAATCAGAAACAGATTAGTGTTGTAGACGATTCTGAAGTTGATTGCTTTGCAGTGCAAGAACAAAATACTGGTGGAGTTGAGAAAGAAGTGAGTTACATCAATGCTCAAGGTCAAAGGGTGTACAAACAAGGGTATAATCAAGGATTTAACAAGAATCATCCCAACTTATCTTGGAGAAATACCAATCTTGATAACCCCCAAAATCAACATTATCCACAGAAACAGAAACCATTTGTGCAGAATTCTAATTCAGGCGGTTCTCAGCAAACCTCTTAGCCTGTATTTTAACAAACTCAACTTGAACCAAGTAATTTAGTTGAGATGATGTTTAAGCAACTACTGGAAGGACAACAACAGTTCCAAACCTTGATCCAATGGGAAGTGAAAGAGTTGAATCAAAAGTTTGAAGCACTATCAATTCATGTGAAGCATTTGGATGTACAAGTTGCTCAGACCTCAGAAGCAGTGAAAAGACAAGCTGGTGTCTTTCCTAAGAAATCTGAAGAGAATCCAAAGGGGTATTGCAAGACTTTGATTGGTGATTTAGAAGAAGAAGCTGAGAATTTGGGAAAAGATGCAGATTTTAAAAACTTGGAAAAAGATGCAGAGAAAACTGCCCGATCGAGCATCCATTGCCCGATCGAGCATCCATTGCCCGATCGAGCATCCATTGCCCGATCGGGCAAGACAGTTTCGGAGAGGATGCTCGGTCGAGCAACATATGCCCGATCGAGCAAACATGTGCAAAAATTCCAGGGACTTTAGATCGATCGAGAACATTACTTGCCCGATCGAGCACCGACTCCAGACAGATTTCACAGAAATATGCCCGATCGAGCAACATTTGCCCGATTAAGCAGAACTTCCTGGAGTCGAAAATTGCATAAACTATTATAAGCCAGTAATTCCTTATCTGGTGCAACCTACAAGGCCCATATCAGAGTTTAAAGTAGATGAGATGATTGGCAAGCCGCTAAATCCACTTCGGAAGCTTCATAAGATACAAGATCCATGGGAGTTCTTAGTTCCTTGTTCAATCAATAGAGTGCAATTCATAGACTCTCTATGTGATACTGGAGCTAATTTGAGCGTGATGTCCATGGCTGTTGTCGAACGATTAGGACTTTCAAGTATCAAACCATCTCACATGACTTTCACCCTTGCTAATGATTCTACTGTCTCTTCCAGTGGCTTTGTCTTGGATTTATTGGTACAAGTTGGAAATTGCTTAGTTCCGGTTGATTTCCACATCCTAGAAATGAATGAGCATCCACATGAGCCATTGATTCTTGGGAGACCCTTTCTTGCAACCGTAGGGGCTATTGTTGATTACCCAATCGGCGAATATCTCTAAAAAATATCAAGAAACGGATTTTCTATCCAGCGATTCCTTCAAAAGGGATCTTTAGGCTAACTGTGGTGAAAGAGGTAGAGGTGAAGAATGAAGTTCATATTGAACCAGATCCTCAGTGTGTAGTTGCTGAAATCTTACCCAAAGAGCCTCCAATCTCATCAAGGAAGGACAATCCCAAGGTAAAAGAGAGGATGAAAGTGAGACCAAAGAAAGAAAAGCAAGAATCTCAAGTAGCTTTGATCCTTGAGGCAATGGTTGGTGATAGACTTGAGTACAAGGTGAAAAGAAAAGGGTTCTCAAAACCCTTCTCGAAGTTTAAAGTTTTACTCACCCCTGAGTTTAAAGAGAAAGGGATTGATATTGCAAAATATGTGATGGGGAAGGTTCTGACGCTGAAGATACCTAGGTTTGGAGCTTGCTATGGAACATCGCTGGATGTTGATTCCATTTCTACTTAGAGGTGAGTACTGTCAAGCTAAGTGACATTAAACAAAGCGTTGAGTGGGAGGCAACCCACTATATTTAGAGTCTAGTTTAGTTGTTTTTCAATTTAGAGTCAATCCTAACTTACTTATTTTTAGTTTTGAGTTTTAAAGTGTTTCAGGTTATTACTGGTGAATATTCTTAAAGATGTTCCGGGTTATCTCTTATCTAATCTCATTCTCATCTTTTTCACTTGAATTGTTGGCTATTTGAATGGTTTCTCTCTTGATTCTTGCTAATTCTAATTAGTATTGCTTAGATCATTGCTCACCATTCACCATCATTCTTGTGTTTAGATTCGAGTTGATTTTAGATTCATGATTGATTGGTCTCTTTTATTAAGTAACTCTTGATTCTTGCTAATTATAATTAGTACTTCTTGATCATTGCTCATTACTTACCAATTGATTGTGTGATACTGGAATTAATGATGTTATCTGTTCAGAATGATGCCTCTATTATATGATTCTTGTTGATTTTTTTATTAGTATTGCTCGATCATAATGCCTAAATGGTTTCTCTACAACTGATGCTTGTTAGTTTTTACAGCTATCATTGCTCAAATCATTGGTCAACCATTACTTACACTTCTCTTGAGTGTTTGTTCTTTTTGCAGGCATGGAGAATGAGGCATAGGAGTTCAGAACAGATTTGGGAGCACTTCACCTTTCATAAACTTTTTTCCCTTGAACTCTCATATAGTATTATCTATTTTTAGCCATTACAGATTTTTCTATTGATCCTGGTTACTTCTATAGTATTGCTTGCTGTTAATTTTTCTATTTGGGAGCAGTTCACCTTTCGTAAACTTCTTTCCCTTGAACTCTCATATAGTATTGCTTGCTGTTAATTGTTCTGAATGATGCCTCTATTATATGATTCTTGCTGATTTTTTATTAGTATTTCTCGATCATAGTGCCTTAATAGTTTCTCTTACAGCTGATTCTTGTTAGTTTTTACAAATTATCATTGCTTAAATCGTTGTTCAACCATTACTTACACTTCTCTTGAGTGTTTGTTCTTTTTGCAGGCATGGAAATGAGGCATAGGAGTTCAAAAAAGATTTAGGAGCACTTCACTTTTAGTAAACCTCTTTCCTTTGAACTCTTATATAGTATTGTTTACTTTCATCCATTATAGATTTTTCTATTGATTCTGGTTGTTTCTTTACCTTCTTTTGGATTTATTTTCACGCTGGGACGGTGTGAAGTAAGTCTGGGGGAGGGTGTAATGATACTAACTATGTTTTCATGTTTTGTCTTTTTATTGATATTTTTCAAAATTTTTGTTTTTAAATCTAACTGAGTCTATCGAGTCGAAGGAACCATGATCAAATCAATGATAATAATATCCAAGTGAGGGTATGGTTTTCACTTTCTCTAGATTACTGACTTAGATTAATTGCTGAGATTAGGAATGGAACCCCATTACTGATTGATTTGTTTCTGAAAGTTCTAGTCTTTTAAGTTATTGATGAATGGATGCTAGCCCTGCCATGATAGGACTTAATTTAAATCTGAATTATTCTTGCTTATGGTGTTTATTTACTTTGAGAATTAGGTACCTTGCTCTCCCTTCAGAAAAATATAAAAACCGGTAGTGTTGAAAGCGTGACCTAGAAGTTCGTAATCATTGTCGGGCTGTTGAAAAGCAGTTAGAATCATGAAAACACAGAAAAGTGCGAACATGAAAAGAATAGAAAAAAAGAAAGAAAGAAAAAAACGCAGAAAAGTGCAAATCTTTAGAAAAAGAAAAAAAAAAGAAGTGAGAAAGGGGGAAAAATGATCAAGACCGGAAGTCGGATGATGCTCTGTTTGGTATGGGCATTTCGGTAGAAGAGGTACTTGAGTAAATTGATTG
>OVBE01009444.1:0-16028 GCA_900406425.1 Iberis pinnata | reverse complement strand
ATTACTATTTGATGCCAATGTGGAAATCAGAATTCATAGGGAATATGTTTTTTTTTTCTAATAGGAGGAGTTTTTATTAGTAATAATAAGACAAAGGAAAAATTGGCATCACAAGTATAAAAATCTTTCTCTCAATCCCTTAGATTTTCAAGATGTTCCATTAAAGACATGAACCTTTAAAAGCCAACCAAAAAGAACCACAGATTGTTTAAAGTAGAGAACAATACTAGAAGATCATTTGATTTACAATTTGACCCACCCAGAGTTGTAATAAATTACAGTCAAACTTCAAAGACTATATAAGGTGATTTGAACATGAAGACGTACACAACCACCTATCATATTCTAACTACTTCTCTTAAGTTTTTCATCTTACATTTCCTCTTTCTCTTTTTCTTCTTCTTATTCTATATCAATGTCTCGCTAATGTTGTGAGTAGTTTCCCCAAGAAATTAATAAAAAAGAAGTTTAGTACTTTTTTTTGGTGCAAAATTACTTTCACCATGAAATTATGTAGATGAATACTTTAAAACCAGGAAATTTACAAGATCAGTTCTTGATATGACCTCCAAGTGATTTCCCACAAGGGAACTTCAACTTCTTGCACATAAACTTCATCTCTTTGCAATGCTCCATCTTTGATATTAAGAAAAATGAAGAAGCTTCTCACTTACTTACCCAAACATCAGATTTGAGGATGTAAACACTTCTCTTGTCAACTACAGATCATACCATCAAGCAAATCAGAGAACACAAATACAGGAAACAAATAATATTGACATTGAAATTCCCCAATATCTATTGTTAAGAGAAATGCTTTCTTTTTGGGATATATATATTATTTTATAATATTCAAATTTTCTAATTGAGAGTGAATACGTGACCATACTCTAGACGGATTCAGCTATACACGCATTATATTATTCTATTTTGGGAAATAACTAACCGAAAATGACAAAATTTAAAAATGTATTTGAAACTGAAAGACCACAAAATGTAGCATTTGAGCAGGATATGGACGTCCAACTTACAGCTTACTAGATGATAATTTCTAACGCGTTAACACACATATTAAATTGTAAGGTTGCAAATTTGCAATAGATAATATCATAATATCAATACAACCAAAAATTAAGAAACAAACATCTATGTTTTAGGTTTTCTATACATTTTTTTTAAAAATGTCATTATGTCCCTCCAAATAAAATAGGTGGAATTTGATATATTTTTTTGCTAATCTCATTTTTTTGTTTTGGGTAGTCACACTTTTTTTGTAGTCTTATTTTTTTTGGTGTGTAGGTTTAAGTTTATACATGGAGTTTAGGGTTTGCATTTAAGAGTTTAGGGTATATCTTTTAGAGTTTATGGTTTTTATTTTGGAGTTTATAGTTTATATTTTGGAGTTTAGTGTTTATATTTTGGAGTTTAGGGTTTGCATTTTGGAGTTTAGTGTTTATATTTGGGAGTTTAGGGTTTAAATTTTGGAGTTTATATTTTGGAGCTTAGTGTTATATTTTGGAGTTTAGGGTTTTAAATTTATATTTTTGAGTTTAGAGTTTATATTAGAGTTTAGGATTTATGGTTTATATATATTTTTTTTAGGTTTTACGGTTTAGCCAATGTTTTATACATAATGTTTATATACATAAGTAGTCTGACTATTGTTTTCAGTAGTCCGCGTAATTTCGGGTGTATATTTCTGATAGCAAAGTTTTTACGTTTCAATCCCTATTACACTACCATTGTCATTGTAGTATAAATAGGTGTCAATCCAGTCAGATGTGCTATTAACCACTCTAGATGGAATTGAAACTACTAATTCAAGTCAAATAAGAAAATTTGGTTGTTATCTAACAAGTCCTAAACGAACAAAACATGCTGAAAATAAACAAGACATGAAAGCTAAACAAAAACTAAAGGCAGGCAACANGGGGGGGGGGGGGGTTAAAAAGCAATCAAGTGGGAAACAATTCCTAAGGATGAACATAATTGACCAGTGATCCTCCCCGTACTACCTAGACACCTAACATACCTCAAACAATGAGCTAATCCCTAGACAACATATTCATAAATAACCAAGCCCAATCTCTTGATAAATGATTTCAACCTAAGCAATAACTAGACTTAACTGTCGTTAATGGTACACTACCTAGCAGACATGAATAACCAATATGCTAAAACCAATAAACACCCTAAACATCTAATCTCTTAGGCTAGGTATGCAAATCTCTGAAATCACTTGTTCAGACATTTCATCATACACCTTTTGGGTGCGGAAATGTCTAATATCAGATTTCAGTTGATCAGAAAGAAATAAGCATGAAGAACAGTGAAACAAAAGGGATCTATTTACAATCAACTTAGGCATCTAGGAAAACAAGGATTCAACACCAGTCTACCACATCCTCATGAAACCTAGGTAACTACTCACTACACATGGTGGGTATGAAATCAGGAAAACCAGAAAACATAACTTCTAAACAAGACATCATGATCAAAAATCAACCTATGAAGAACAATAAGAACATAATATATGAAACCCAGAAACTAATGATCAAGACGAAAAATCAGAGATGCAGAAGATGATGATCAAGAATAGCAAGAACACCAACCCAGAAAAACAATGATCAAATGAAACGGTAACAGAACCCACAAATGATGATCAAGACAAACACAAGATTAGAAGCATAAAATAGTAGATCAACATGCACCAGAAGTCCCAAGCCTTAAACTGAGCATGGAATTGAAGAAATCAGAAGCTAAACATAAAATTCATAAAAATATGGGTTTGATCAACATAGAACATTCAAAGGAAAAAACAGAGGAAAAGCTGAAAAAGAGAACCTAAGACAAAACCCAAAATGACATAAAATAAAGTTTTGTCCAAAAAGAGGTGTTTTTAGGGCTTATATAGTAGTTCAGAAAAACCCTAAAAACGCTAAAAAAATATCTTAAAATCCCTAATGATTCTTCTTGACCCGAAACTGAGTCGTCTTGGTTTGGGTCATCGAGTCGAAATGAAGATGGCTCGTTGAGGTGATCGAGCCAGAAGATGGAGCAACTCGAGGTGAAGATGCTTGGCTCGATGTGGTGATCGAGCCAGAAGATGGAGCAGTTCGAGGTGAAGTCGAGGTAAAGTCGAGGTGAGATGCTCGGCTTGGGCTCGATATGGTGTCGAGCTGGGCTCGACGTGATGTCGAGCTGGGATGCCCAAATGATCGAACCGGAATGCGGCCAGGTCGAGGTGATGCGCGGCTTGGTCGAGGCAATACGTCGAGGCGGAATTAGAGTTTGGTCGAGGCGGGTCATGCAGCTCGATCATAATGATGGTGGCTCGATCAGAGCCTTGTGGTTGCTCGATCAGAGCATTGTGGTGGCTCGATTAGAGCATTGTGGTGGCTCGATCAAGCTTATTTCTTGGCTCGATGAGATTTTGCTTCTTGGCTTGATCAGAAGTTCCCCTTGGCTCGATTAAGAATTTTTGCTGGCTCTATGTGGTCCGTTTTGGCTCGAGTAAAGGGTTGGTTTGGTCTTTCCTTCTCCTTCTCCAATATTGTCATATTGCTCGGAAAACTCCTTGAATTCCTGAAAAATCTCCAAAATGCATATGTATGTGAATGGTAATGCAGAACTACCTAAAAATGCAAACTTACTAGTAAAGTCCTATAAATGCAACATGTTGACATCTAAATGACTATAAAATTATGGTAAATGTCTTCTTAAGACCACTAAAATGCAGAGACATCAATTTCACTAAAACGCAAATTCACTATTTACTATTTAAAAAATATAAGTCCATTTAATAAAATTTAATCTTGTTAGATGTAGAAAACTATGTTTTTTATTATGCAATATTGTGTAATTTTACTTTTTTGAATTATATGTTTTAATTTGCAAAAATAGGAGAAGAGAAGAATTTACAAAATTTTAAAAAGAAAAGAGAGAGAGCGCGCACAACAGAGATATCATAAATAGTTTTTTCAAAAATTTAATATTATTGTCCATTGGTTATTTTCCTAATTATGAGGCTACTTCTTGTTTTGTGGCAAATTAACCCTATAAAGACCTAAAAAGTTTATGTTTCTTTTATATGCCTTATTAATTTGTGTGTTAACACACAAATTACGCTTTTTATATGCATTATAAGGCATATAAAAAAACTAAGAAGTTATTTTTTTTTTTTAAAAAAAAGAGAAGTTTATGTTTTTGACGGATTCCTCAAACTTTAGCAATGAGTAATGAAATTAATTACCATGAAAAATGTTTGTGTTGCTAATTTGATATTTTCAAATGATAGTATTTTTGGAACTATTTTGTGTTTGTAGTATTTTTCTGTTCAAAACACAATAGTTGATAATGACGAGAACCAAAAATCCAACCAGATATACGAAGAACTCGACGGCCAAGACCACTAATCCAACAATCTTATGGCCAAGCTGAAGCCAAAGTGATCCGACAGCTCAGACATGCCATGCAATATGAAATTATTTTATTTAACTAGATAATTAGTTAAAATATTAATATACACAATTGAAAAAATTACGGTTTGATACCAAAGATAAAAAATCAAAATATTAAAATTAATAAAATAAGTTAGATCAAACAACAATGACACAACATACAACATGTTTAACACAAAAAAAATTAGCAAAATAGTTGAATTTTGATATATAAATTTTTTTAGGCTTTGAAAAATGTCTTTATTTTATAAAGGTAGACAAGATTTTGCGCTACACCTATCATGGAGGCGCACAAGCTCGCAAGAGGATGATGATATATGGTACATACAACGTTCACACAACCCTCCCATTCATGTTGCAATACTTGCTTTGAATTGTCTAAGAATCTCTTGATTTCTATCATATTCGATTTTTGCATATTTTATTCATATGATTTTTTCATATTTTTTTCACATGATTTTTACATCTTTAAATAATAATTATTAGGAAAAACTACATATATAACCTTAAAAAGTAACATTCACTATCACTTCTAACCTATAAAATTTGTTACTAGCATTTTCAATTTAGAAACTTACAAATTTAGCAATCAAACTTTTTTTAAAAAAACTTTATTTCACTAATATCAAAACGATTTTACAAAGTCACAAAATTTAGAAAATAAGTTATTACACCAACATAGAGATGAACCATACAATGAAGATGGTATAACATAAGAAATATATTTATTGAAGATAAGTCATACTTGCTAACATTGTGACAAACACTGCTAATTTCTTTCTTTGAAACCGATCTCACTCTAATCCGATTCGTATGCCAAGTTGACATGATTAATAATCGCCAAACCATCCAGAAAAACCATATTATTTTCGTTCCAAATTCTGAAATATCAACAAACAAATACCAATCATTCCGCATCATAGTCCATTATTGAAAATTCGACTTTGAAATACATACATCGTGATCCCACAAAACCATCATTGTTGCCATGTTTGAAAAATCCACATGTTTGATAAGAAGAGTGTAGCTACCATACTTCCGATCGCATTTATACATCACCATAGGAAACGAAGGAGTTCCCAAAAATGAATTAGATTTAACATCTGAATCATAACCGCTTATATGCCCATTTAACCAAATGCTTATTGTTTTATCAAAAAAAGTCAGACATAACAAAATATCATAAATCTTCTCCTTTACACCCAACCATGATGTTTTAAGATTCCTATTTTTGGATCAAAATCTTTGAAAAAATCCACAAAATTCATCAAAGATAATCATAAAATGGAGCATATATTGCCACGGAAAGACGCTAGAGATAGAAGTATGCGTGTGCAATGGTTTGATCAACGGAAAATACTCTATGAAATAGAAAGACAACACAAACATATCAAATCTCATATGGATCTCCAAGAGAAATTTGATGTATTTATGTGAAAATTTTAATTTGTGGAAAGAGTAAACTGAAGCAAATGTGTGAAAACGAAAAAATAAAAAAAAATTCGGCGGCCGAAGCCACCGGAAAGACACAAAACAATGGAAATGTACTAGTTGAAGAAATTGTAACCGTAAGAGAGAAAGTTTTTTGAAGAGAGGCCACATTAACAAATATTTTAAAAATTTAACAATCGAACTTCAAAACTAATTCTCACCAAAAAATCACTACATATGGAAGTTATTATTATTATAGTGACTATTATATAATTATGTTTATTTGTAAAAATGTAAATTTTGAAATTTGAGAGAAATTCAAAAATGATTAACTTTTAAAAATGTAACATTTTTTAATACAAAAGATTATTAGAACTAAAAATTATAATTTTTTGAGAGTTTAAAGAATTATTGAGGCATATATAAAATAATTTTTTAAAATAAAGATAAAATAAAGTGAACATATAACATTATAAAATTTTAAGTTTTATGATTCTAATTTTATTTACCGTGACACTATGGCCAGACTAACTTACTCGCAGAAGTATCAAAGCTATTGTAAGACAAAGAAAGATGTATTTGTGATAACAATAGAAATAAGAAAGGTTCAAAGTGATAATACTATAAATTTAAAGCATAGCAAGAAAGTTTAATTTACAACTTAGAGATAAGAGTAATTAAATGGTAGTGAAATTTTTTTGGCTTCATAAGCAAAGAGAAAAAGAGTATGTTTTTTTTATTCTTCCCGAAGAGAATCTCGTTTTTAGAACTCGAAGATATGAGTTACTGCTTAGTTATGATGAACCACACAAGCAAAAAAAAAACAATCAAAATCATATAACCAAGAGCAATATATAACAACCATCAACGTATAGATGAAAAATAAATTAGAAGTCAAACGAAAATATATACATTTACTTTGACGACAAGTGAGACAGGGAAGTAGTAACCCGAGTCAACGTCTCCTCCTCTTCCTAAAAAGGACACAATTAATTAATTTAAAAGCCGGAGGCTGAAAATCATTTAAACTAGCAAAAGAATAAGTAAATAGTCTTAGAAGCATCATCTAATTTATAATCAAAATGAGATAAAAGTCTGCATCACGTGAGAAAAAAAGGCACATGAGAAACAACAATAACACAATCTCCACTAATGTTGTTCATAGATTCTCTTAGAAGACTAGTTGTCCACATAAATCAGTGAAAAAGAAGAAGAAGATTAGTACTCTATTTTGGTGCAAAGTTACTTTCTTTATGAATTATGTTGATGCAATATTATATCTCATTCAACTACCCTGTTTGTGGTAAACATATTTAGTATGTCAAAAAAAAGTTAGTGCAATATACATATATTAATATAAAATCTAACTTTAAACTCAAAACTTATCTAGTTATTGTTTTCATCAACTAATATGAACTAATTGAATTTTATATGTACTTAAAATTCTTATTTATTATTTGGAAAGATGAAATGAGTATGTTAAAACGAGATCATGTGAAATCTTAAAAGGAAAATTCCAATTAAAAAACAATTATCAAAAAACAAAAAAAATCCAATTAAACAATAAAAAAGCAGAAAGGTAATTCAAAAATTAGCTAAAAATCGAATTTTTGGGAATTGTATTGAAAAACTGAAATTCTTTTGCATATTTCGTTGTTGATAATAGTATATTAGAGACTTTCAACAAAATTCATAGTTTATATTTCATAAGTTTGTATTTTATTTCTTCTAGTTTGAAAGCCACTTGTAAAGCATAAATGTGACTAATACGCTGAGATAGATTTAGTGAGTACTTTTTATTATTTTCAAGTCCAACATGCTTTTCTCTAAAATGTTCTACAAAGATAACTCATATTATTTCAAACAAAACGTGTACGACGTCTCCATCCAAGTTTAGAAATCATTTTGTTTTGATCTTCTTGGGATTATTTTTCTTTGGAAAAATTCTCTCAGACATTTGATGCATCTATCAAGTTTGTACCATATGTTAAACTCTTATCTTTTAACAAATTTTTTTAATCACATTTTTAAGTTTATTATTTTATATCACTATTTTTGTCTTTGTTGTACGGGAAAATAAGAGAAATCTGCATCATAAAACCTTGAGCATAGATTCACTTTGCGATCAAACTCAGAAGTTATTTGATGAGCATTATTGCATATATTATAAAATTAAATATATGTGTTTATAATCTTCGCAAGCACACTTGAAAATTGGGTGAAAACCTTCTTATTGGTGTTAAGGAAATCTCAAAATCTACATTTTCAATGAATCCGATAAAAACCATTTGAAATAATAATGTATTGGATGAGTAAGAAGCAACTAGGAATGCACACTTTCTTGAAAGGAAATGGATTATTCCTCTAAAATCTAACATGTCATTCTTGGAAAATCCAGAACATTATTATTGCAAACTAATTGGTTCATTATTAGGTACTTGATGGTTCTTTTAAAATGTTAACTCTTTTTTTATGTTGTATTTTTATAGGTAATAAATGCTTATATGTATAATTCACTAATAATAGATATGCAACAATTTTGGATGTGAAAGTTGATGATACCAAATGTATTTCAATTTAGCGTTGTTTTGTTATATTTATGGTTCTCATTAAATTTGGCATGGAAAATTTAATATAAATTCACTTTGATGTTCTTTTTATTGTTATTTTGTGTGACTAATGATATCCACACGATTTTGCTATATATCTTCTAGTTTTGTAATTCTATTTTTATATATTTTATTGATAAATTTGTTTTATGTTGATTGAATATTAGTGACATTGTGTTATATTGCAAAATATTGTTAGTTTAGTGCAGTTATCTCAAAATTATTTTTGTTCAGTTAACATCAACTGTTATCTAGTGAGACTTGTTATCTCTGAGGATTATTTGCATTCATTCTTTGAATCCAAAAATAATAAAAAATATTTTGAAACATTTAAATGCAAAGAATATGAAGCTTAATTTGGTTTCCAAATAATTCACGACAACATGTACAATAAGAACTTATTATCATTCATATTTGTTAATGGCAATATGTATTTATTGTAGTTTTGTTCCTTATTTGATTCTCTGAAGATACCGAGTTTAGTCCATATGCACGGTACGTGTTTTGGAAACAATGTAAAAAGCTTATGTTTAAAATTATTTTAACATTATTTTAACATGTATCTTGATTATTTATGTTTTTACAGAACACATGTTATTTACGGTTATGAAAAATTTTCAAACATAAATAAGGTAAAAACATTATGATTCCACTATTCTACTTAAATAATCCATAGTTAACATGTCCAAAGTTTATCTTTTTTTTCTTCTAATTTAAAAGCTACTTGTTGAAGCAAGAAGGCGATTCAAACACCATAATAGATTTTGGAACATACTATTTATATTTTTGTGTCCAACAAAACTTTCTCCAATGCTTTACGAAGGTAACTCATATTATATCAAACAAAACTTGTGTGTTGTTTCCATTCAAGTTTAGAAGCCAATTTGTTTTGATCTTCCAATTATTATCTTTCTTTGGACAAATTCTATCAAATGTTTATAGCACATCTTCTTAAAATCAGTTCAAAGGAACTAGAGAGTGAAACCAATAATTCATGGTATCTAGTGTGTATATGATACTAATATTTGTAGATTTAATTTCAATATATGTTAATATCGTACAATATTATATTGAATTTAAATAACATAGGCAAGACTATGGTTTTCGTCTCGAGCAACTCACGAGCCATACATCTTTAAAGGGACAACCTTTTAATTGCTTTTCAAGTGGTATATATAACATAATATAATAGTGATTATATTTTAACAAATTTTTATAGATGTAAGTTTATTTTTATTAAATCACTTTTCTTGTCTTTATTGTACAAAGCAACAAGAAAACTTTACACCATAAGATTTTAACATAAAATCTCTTCTGCTTAAACTAAGATGTTCTTCGACGAACATTGCTATGGTGGTTCGATGTCACTTGTTGTTATATGAAAAGATAAATATTTAATAATTTAATTTTAAACACTATTACACATATTTAAAAATTAATATACGTTTTTAAATCATTTGAAACGATCTCGACACATTTGAAAAGTGGATGAAGAAGATTTTTGTTGGTGTTAAGAAAAGCTCAAAATCTACCTACACACTCAACTCGGTGAATCCCATTTGGAATACGGATGTATTGTATGACTTAGAAGCAACATGTAATACACAATTTCTTGAAGTGACATGGATGATTTCTCCAAAATCTCACATATCATTCTTGGAAAAGCTAGATTAAGTATGAAGCCAAACTACTAAGTTATAGTGAGTTATTGATTACGCCTTATTTTTTACTAGTTATTGAATGATTTCTTTAAAATATTATTTTTGATGTATATTTTGAGGGCACATGATGCTTATATGCATTTTTAAAGATAAAGGATGAGTAACAACTTTTGATGTTGAAATTGATGGTAATAGATATATGTACACTATAAGCATTTTCAATTATAATAGACAAATAACAATTATGGATGTTAAAGATGATGGTAACATATATAGATGTATTTCAATTTAACATTTTGTCATCTTTATGAATCTCATTAACTCTAGCATGAAAAATGTAAAATAACTTATTTTGATGTTGTTTTTCAATGTTATTTTGCGTAAATAATGATATCCACACGAGGTTGCTAGATAGTTTTTAAGCTTATAATTCTATTGATTTATATTTAATTAATCAATATGTTTTATGTTAATTGCATATACGTGACATTGTGTTACAGTGAAAATATTTTTATTTAGTGAAGTTATTTGAATCATGCGTTGAATACAAAAAAATAAAATATTTTGAAACATTTACATCCGAATAATATGAGGCTAGACTTAATATCATTAATATTTGTTAGTGATGAAATATATTTACTGTATTTTTTGTATTAAGAGTTCAAAACTGAATCGTGGTTCAACTTTCACTATTTGGAAGAGAAAATTCCAAAATAATTATAAAAAGATGGGAGTAATAGTTATAATGTTGATGACTCTCTACATTTGTCTACGAGAAACAAGTTCGCTTGATTTTTCAAAGAGGTCGATCCATATTTTGAAATTTCATCATTCAACCCATTCGTACAATTTATGTGCATTTTTTCAATTCTCATCTAAAACCTTTAAAAAAAAACCTCCAAAAAAACTAACTATAACTGTAAAAACACCTTAAAACCTGACATAAATGTTAAACCGAGTTATATATTCCATATTCTCTCAAACATGACATTACTAACCAATTTTTTAGTAATGCACTATTTCATAGTTTTAATGTTTTATCTAGATTGGTGATTCCAAAATATTATAATTACAATTTCAATTGTATATATATTCGTTGAAGTTTTTTATTTTTGCAATACATTAAAAGATTATAATATATTATTTTTCTTATGAATGTATTCTTATGTAGATTTACTCTTGAATTGGTAGCAGAAAATACTAATAACAGAGGAAAATGGCAATGATATATCTCTTCGAAAATATCATAAAGGATCATCTTGAAAATAGCCTAAGGTATTGCAAAAAAAAAAAAAAAAAACTACGTTCCCTAGTTTATTTTAAGATAAATTGCACTAAGAGCTTAAAAATACTTTGCCTCTAGATTAAAAGAGCAGTTGAGATATGTTTTTGGCTGCTCACTTCATTCTATATCTATCTTCTTTCTCTAAAGCACAACCCTGAATATTTGGTAAAGTAAATATATATCTTCATTGACGGGATTGAAAAATGCTGGTATGTTTGTTTTAGCAAGGAATTAGTAGAAAGAAATTGAATTGATGACAAAACATTTGAAGATTACGAAAGCAGTGCAATTTCTAGGTTGACAAATGATCTTGGAGATGTTATATGAGATCAGATTGCTCGCAAAAAATAGTGCATTGATTTCTCTAAAGTGATATCATAATTTTATATAGATTGAACTTCATACTTGACATATATTTTATAAGTTGAAATAAAATAAAATGAATAAAAATGTGATTCTCGTGGTGTGAAGTTACTAATTTATCAATAGTTAATTCTCAGTTACAATTTGATTTCTACTCCAAAGAAGTTGATCAAGAAGAAAAATCTCATTAAATGGTACAAGAAATATTCCAAAGTATCATCTGATAGTTGTCGTATGTTTGCTGTCTGTATTTGGAGATGCGACCATAAGGTTACAATAAATATGATCATGATGGTGATAAATGATGTTGGTTTACAAATCTCATCAAATGTTTATAACACCTCTTCTTAAAACTAGTTAAATGGAATTAGAGACCGATGTCATTAATTCATGTTATCTAGTTTGTAAATCATACTAATATTTTTAGATTCAATTTCAATCCATGTTAATTTCTTAATATTTACAATATTGTAGAGAGTTTGAATCACATGAGAAAGACGATGATTTTCGTCTCGAGCAACTCAAGATCCATACATCTTCAAATGAACACATTTTTAATCGTTTTTAAGTGGTATACATAACAATGATATAATAGTGATTGTCTTTTAAAAGATTCTTATAATGTAAGTTTATTTTTACTAAATTAATTTTTTATTGTACAAGAAAACAAAAAACAAAAAACAAAAAAACTTTACACCATAAGATTTTGAGCATAAATTCTCTTCGTGGTCAAATTAAGATGTTCTTAGATGAGCACTACTATGGTGGTTTGATGTCATTTGGTGTTATTGGAGGAGGTAAATATTCATAATTTAATTCTAAACACTACTACACATTGAAAATTTAATATGTGTTTAAAACTTTTAATAAGATCTCGACACACTTATTAAGTTGGGCGAGGAAGTTTTTTGTTGGTGTTAAAAAACCATCAAAATTTACCTCGACACTCAACTCGATGAAGCCCATTTGGAATACTGGTGTATTGTATAAGTTAGAAGCAACATGAAATGCATAATTTCTTGAAGTGACATGGATGATTCCTCCAAAATCTCACACATCATTTTTGGAAATACCAGATGATAATCTAGTCAAACTATTAAATAATAGAGATTTATTAATTACCTCTTATTCCTTATTAGTTATTGGATGATTTATTTAAAATATTAATTTTTTGTTGTTGTATATTTAGAAGACAAGAGATTTTTATATGCATTTTCAATGATAAAGGATGAATAACAATTGTGGATGTCGAAAATTGACGATAACAAATATAGATGCACTTCAATATGCATTTTCAATAATAAAAGACAAGTAACAATTTTGGATGTCAAAGATGAGGGTACATATATAAATGGACTTCAGTTTAACTTTGTTTATGTCAAATTACTTAGAGATACAAGTCCACCACCATGGATCAAGAAAGAATATTGTAATACTAGAAACATAGAGTTTCATTGTCTTGACTTTGATGAAATGGATGGAAATCCACAAGAATTTGCAAAATATCTTTAAGGTTTGTATTTTTTGTTGTTTCATATTTTGTTAACTAATTTTCTTTATGTAAATTGCATATAAGCAATATCGTTAATATTTCATCTTGTTTAGTAAACATGTTCAATTATGTGATAAAACATATAATTCTCTGAATTATTTGAATCATGTTTGAAATTTAAAGACAATACAAGTTCTTGTAGAACATTTAACTCTAAATAATATGAGGCTTAACTTGGTTTCAAATTTAATCACGATAATATGTATAACAAAGACGTAATTTCATTCATTTTTTTTGTTAATTATGAGATTTATTTATTGGACTTTTTTCATTGTTCTTAGAGGTCAAAACTGAATCGTGGTTTAATTCTCGCTATATGGAAGAGACAATTCTATAAGAACGTACACAGAGTGAAACACTACTAATAATATTGATAATTCTCTACACCTACCTTCCAGAAACAAGTTTGCTCCATCTTCTTTCAATCCAAGAAAATATTTCCATGAAGATTATATCCCTATATTTATTGTGAGTGAACGTTCAATGAAGATGTGGTTCAAATACGAAGAAAATTGTTTCATATTCATATTTTAGCATATATGTGGAGCATGACAATCATGATGTCAAAAATCATCTCATGGTAAAACTGTTTACATATATTATCAAATACGAGTTAAAAGAAATCATATTTCTGGTGAGTATGTCTATGTTCGTGAGAGAATAATGAATTTTGTATACTGTGTTGATATGCCTAACATTAAGTTATTTTTGTACCAAGGAAAAACGACAAAAATTGCTACTTTATAATTACTATGTGAAGGGGATAACATGTTCAAGTTGACGATTCATGTATATTTTGAAAAATTGGATCTTTATATATTGAATTTTCTAAAGGAGGTCATACGTTTTGTTCCAACAAACAAAAACTTTGAGGTATGTTAATTTTCTAATATTTATTTATTTATTTATTTATTAATAAGTCTATCTTAATAATGAATTGTCTTATCTTTTCAGTTTGTCAAGGAGAACATGATGAAGAATCTTAAAAGCGGCAACATAGAATTTTCAGAGAAATCTCACAAATTGACGATTCAGATACTATCAAACCGGTCTTGTGGAAAATATGAGAAATTGTCGAGTGTGCTTAGAAATTTTCATTTTATGGTTTCCAAAGGTTCATTTTAAATATGATTTCTTAGGTAAGAGACATATATTGCATCGAGGCATTACTAGTCACTTTTTAGCAATGCATTATTTCATAGTTTTAGTGCTTTATCTAGATTGACGATTTCAAAATATTTTAGTTACAATTTCATGCAGATGTTTGTTGAAGGTTTTTGTTTTCGTAATACAAAAATAAATTGCAGAGAATATTCCAAAGGTTGCATGTATTTCCAGTTAAGAAGAGATTGCGTATTAAAAAGAAAATATTAAAAGTTCCTCTACAAGCGAAACTTAGAAGAGATGTCAAGGTGAAAAACAAATATAAGATTAATTCTACTGTCTAGGTATGAAAAAGTTGGATTATCAATTGCCTAAACGTGTAAAATAGATTATAACATTTATTTTTCTTATGCAAATTTAATATCAAATTGGTAGCACAAAAAACCAATAACCGAGGAAAAGGGCAATAATAAATCTTTTCGAAAGTATTATAAAGGATCATCTTGAAAATCAACTAACGTTACTACCAAAAAATACCCTCCCTAGTTTACTTTAAGATATATATATATCTTCATTGACGGGATTGAAAAATGCTGATATATTTGTTTTAGCAAGGAATTATTATCTAGTTCGTCATAGATTCATTCATCATTTCACATGATCATATATTTATAGGAAGAAATTGAATTGATGATAAAACTTTTGAAGAGTACAAAAACAGTGCAGTTTCTAGGTTGCCAAATAATCTTGGAGATGTTATATGGGATCAAATTGCTCGCAAAAAATAGTGCATTGATTTTCCTAAAGTGATATCATAATTTTATATAGATTGAACTTCATACTTGACATATATTTTATAAGTTGAAATGAAATAAAATGAATACAAATATGATTCTCTTGGTGTGAAGTTCCTAATTTATAAACTGTTGATTCTCAATTACAATTTGATTTCTACTCCAAAGAAGTCGAAGAAGTAAGGTTGATCAAGTAGAAAAATCTAATCAAATGGTACAAGGAATATTCCAAAAATATCATATAATAGTTGTCGTATGTTTGATGTATGTATTTGGAGATGCAACCATAAGGTAACAATAGATATGATTATGATGGTGATGGATGATGTTGGTTTACAAATCTCATCAAATGTTTATAACACCTATTCTTAAAACTAGTTCAATGGAATTAGAGATCGATGCCACTAATTCATGTTATCTAGTTTGTAAATGATACTAATATTTGTATATTCAATTCCAATCTATGTTAATTTCTTAATATTTACAATATTGTAGAGAGTTTGAATCACATGGGAAAGACGATGATTTTCGTNAAAGTACACGATCAGTAATTAAGTCGATAATGGCTAAAGCAAGAAAATGAAATTGATTGTAACGAATTAAAAAGCGGTAAATTAAAAGCGGTTTAAACTTAATAATAAAAACGTCAGGCAATAGGGAAATCCGTGGGTATTCAGGTTTAAAGTCAAGTTAACACGCAAGATTTTAGATCGAAAATAGTTCTCAACATGAAAAGCGAATGAAGTTTAATCTCCTCCCGGAGTATTAA
>OVBE01009443.1:0-16029 GCA_900406425.1 Iberis pinnata | reverse complement strand
AAAGGTGCTTAGCTAAAAATTTATAGAATTTAAAAGATTGATGATTATCGAAGATCGACTAGTTGATATAGACACAACCAAAAGTGATCGAAGATATTGCTGGAAAAAAGTGAAAATAGTGTGGAAAGCTATATGACCATGTCTTGTTTATTAGAGCACGATTAATTTTTTTTCTTTCTTTTTTATATGGACACAACATGGAAGTGATCGAAGATACTAGCATGCACCATTTCTAAGTGAGGAGCATCTCTGGTGAAATACCCCACCAAGTAGTTGATCTATAGTGGTTATGAAGCATAATGTTTTTTTTTTTTAAAGGAAAGGGCGTATCCAATGCCAGCGAGGAGCCCAAAATATTAGAGGGAGCGGTTGTGGTGGCTAGCTCAGTTGCATAACATTTTATTAAAATCTGTACACCTTATCATACAAACTGAATTGATCTAGATTTTTTTCCAACTATAGACTGCACATAGTTTTCATATGAATTGAATAACCTGATTAATTTCAAATAGTTGAAAATGTATGTTTATGATCGTTTTAGTTTTTTGTGTTTAGTTGAAAAGAGTATAATTTTGATTGGTTAAGTTGAAGAAGGGTCAGGTAGGTTGGTTCTGATGGATTTCTTTCACTTTTTGCAGCACTGATAGCAAACTTGTGGATGAGATTGTGAAGGCAAGTGTGAGAAAGCTAGGCCATGTGTCTTCAACAAACTTATCAACTATAGATCAACTCACATTAGAGGTTTATGTGGCTTTAGCTGTCGCTATCTTTTGTACTGTTTTCATCCCTTTTGTTTTCACTCATGTGAAGTTTTTCACTACTCCTCAATGGTTTGTAGCTTTCATATTATCCTTTGTTTTTCGGAAGACTTTCTTATGGTTTTTGAGCTGATGCAAATCAATGATGCTGAAGATCCACTTGAAACTATCAATTTCAGACTATTTGGGAGTTCTTGTTTATTTTATTTTTATAATAGTACTTATACATTTATGTATTGATCATTTTCTATTGGGAACAAACCCATTTATGTTTTTAACTCTCATACTATGAGCATGTGTTTATGGTTCATAATGGAAACTGAAATTATAGTTTTCAAAAATATTATATGACAAAAAACTTTAAGGTTTGTTTAAAGAGTTTTGCTTTAACTTGGACGTATTAAAAATATTGTATTTGTATATGAAAATAGATAGCTTGACGGATACCCGGTATTGAAAACATCAGTTTTTAAAACCCAACTTGATTTTGGAACTTAGAAACAAAATTAGATATTTTGTTTAATCTCAATGTTATGAGTTTTACTTGGGTACGAAAAAACTTAAACCAATGGTTAAGCAAGCATGACCTCGAGTGTTTAGAGGAAACGACTTAAACGATGGTTGTAGACCATCTCGAATGAAAGTTTTTAAGAGGGATTTTAAACTAAAATATGTACAAAAATAAATAACAAAGCATAATCGATTTTTAAAAGTATTTGCACGGTGGCTCGTTCTCTCTCTAGAATATCCCTGTTCTGGGGCTTGGATTACGCTTGCATGCGACGGATCTCCTCCGCGTTTCCTCTGTTTACTCTCCTTCTCACTTGTGATCCGACTTCTTCTTCATCTTCTCACTTGTGATCTTCATCTTCTCACTTGTGATCTTCATCGGTGTTCCTTTTCTCTATTTTTCAACCATTCATGTCTTCTGATCTGTAGCTTTCACTACAAAATCTTAATTTGGGTTCTGATCAACCTCCTCTTCAACCAAATCCTTTACGCCAACGACAGCGTGACGAAGATAACAGACTCAGTCTCATCGTAAGGTGCATGCACCAATCTCACCAACGTGTTCATGCTCTTAAAGTAACACTTCCCAAAGCGTGGAAGCTTGATGGCTCTGTTTTTGGTAAAGTATTGGATGATTATACCGTTCCATTCTTCTTAAAAAAAGAACATCAACTTCTTTATGTTCTTGATACTGGTCCTTGGAGTTTTAAGAAGTGGATGCTTATTGTTGATCGATGGACAAGAAGACATGAAGTTGACTATTTAAAGACTATTTCCTTCTAGATTCGGGTTTTGAACATTCCCGATGATTACTGTGATGCTGATATGGTTAAGGAAATTGGTCAAGATATGGGTCATGTTGAGGAAGTTAAAATCCAGGAACCGCGCAATGGCAAGCCAATTGAAGTTTCCATGAGACTCTGTATTCCCACCTCTACCAAACTCATCTTTACCAGATATATCCAGTTTCAGCAGGGAAAACCTCCCACTCTCATTCGATTTCAGTATGATAAACTAAGGAAATTCTGTTTTAAATGTGGTGATATGGCACACGAAGATACAGACTGCCCTTTATCTGTTGATGCCCCCACTGCTGATTATCTCCCCCTTGACACTACTATTGCCCCTTCTCCACGACATCACGATCCTGATTCGCTTGTTCCAGTAAAGCCTGTCTCGCCTCCAGTTATGCCTACTCGCACTCATAATCACGAACATCATCCTTTAGGCATACAGCCTGAAGCTGGTCAGAAGCGTAAAGCAGAGCACGCTTTGCTTGATGATGCAAGTTCATCGAGTAAACCAAGGCACACTCAATCATTTGCTCATATGGGGAGGGTGGATACCCCTAAACCACCCCTCATCCAATGAGACTATTACATTGGAATTGTCAGGGCTTGGGGAATGCCCTGACAATTCGTCGACTTTTTGAAATCAGGAAGTACTATCATCCTGATTTGATATTCCTCACAGAAACTAAAAATAATGATCATTTTGTTCGGGATACTTCCAGTCAGTTGGGGTACTCTCACTGTTTTACAGTTGCCCCTGTTGGTCTTAAAGGTGGATTAGCTATATTTTGGTCTGATTCAGTGACCTTGTAGACCCCTGCAATCACCTCTCCTAATTATAATGTTTTTTTGCTACTTTCGGGTAATAACAATTTTAAGTTGGTTTACTTATACGGCCCTCCTGATAAATCTGCAAGACAAAGCTTCTGGAGACAGCTCTCTACCAATTTGGGTTCTTCAAGCAATGACCAATCAATGACTCTGTATTTGGGTGATTTTAATGATATCAAGTCTAAGCAGGAGAAGCAGGGCGGATCATATCGTACAGAGGCCTCTTTTTCCACCTTCAGAACTTTCCTTAGTTCCACTGGTCTCTTAGATGTTCTCACATTCAATGGCAACTTTACCTGGTGTGGCACAAGGTATGGGCAGACGGTCAAGACTAGAATCGATAGGGTGATGGCCAATTTACAATGGCTTAACTCTTATCCTGATGCTTTTGTCAAGATGCTGGACTGGGGAGGATCTGATCATCGCCCTTTATTGCTAGATACTAATCAAAGATTATGGCGAGGCACTCCTCTCTTTCGGTATGACAATAGATGGAAACACAGAGCATATGTTGTTGATGAAGTGGCTTCCATCTGTACCAACCAGTGTGCATCTCTTCCTCCTGACCAATTTCACACTGCTTTGTCCTATTGTAGACAAGGTCTTTCACTATGGAAGAAGCGTAATCAATCCAATGCTAGTCAGTCCATTCTTTCCTTGAAGAAGCAATTGCATCAAGCGTATGAGTCCTAGTCCCCTGATTATTCGTATATTCGACAACTTAAGGCTTCCTTATCTACTGCTTACAAGGATGAAGAAGCTTTCTTCAGACTAAAAAGCAGAACCCTCTGGCTTCAATCTGGTGATAAAAATACACGTTTTTTCACTCCCAAATGAAGAAGAGAAGAAGTATCAATCGTATCATAATGTTAGAAGATGACCTTGGCTGTCTTCACTCAGACCCCCCCCCCTCAAGTGCAGGAAATTCTTATCCAATACTTCACTAGCTTATACACTGCTAACACCGACGAGATGGATAATTCTTTCAACCTGTTTTCCTCTTTGCAACCTCGTGTCTCCTCAGCTATGAATACAGATCTCCTGAAACCTGTGCAGAGAGAAGAATTGTGGATAGCCTTGAAACAAATGGGTGATGACAAGGCGCCTGGCCCTGATGGCTTTACAGCAGCCTTCTACAAACAACACTGGCATACTATCTCCCCTGCTCTCTTCTCATTTGTTAGCAACTTCTTCACCAACTCTATGCTTCCCCCGGGTATCAATCATACTCTCTTGTGTCTCATTACAAAGGTCCCAAACCCCCAGCATCCTAAAGACTTCAGGCCAATAAGTCTAATAAATGCTGCTTATAAGCTTATCTCCAAAATATTGGCAAATAGATATAAACCTTGGCTGCATTATATCATCTCAGTTAATCAATCAGCCTTTATTCCTCATAGGCTTATTACTGATAATGTCTTAATCTCCCAAGAATTGATCCATTCCATGTCTTCCAGGAACCGTACTCAACCCCATTTAGCCCTTAAATTAGATATAACCAAAGCTTTTGATAAAGTTAATAGGAATTTTCTTTTGTTTATGATGAGGCATCTAGGTTTTGCTGATCAATGGTGTAAGTGGATTGAAGTCTGCATCAAATCACCAACATTTTCAGTTCTATATAATGGCTCTCCAGTTGGCACTATTAGACCACACCAAGGTATCAGGCAGGGTGGTCCAATTTCACCCTACCTCTACATTATTGTGGCAGAAGGTTTGTCTTGGCTTATTCAAGAATTGGTCAAGACTAAGAAGATCCATGGTTTTAAAGCCAGCAGAAGTGGTCCTCCTGTATCCCATTTGTTTTTTGCAGATGATTGCTTGCTTTTCTGTAAAGCCAATGTTGCAGAAGTCTCTACTTTGATGAATCAGTTACATATCTATGGGAACTACTCAGGGCAACGGGTCAATTTCAGCAAATCTCATCTTATTTTTAGCAAGAATTGTCCAAATGTTACAAGGGAAACCATTCAAGCTCTTACTGGCATCACTAAAGTTGGTGGCTTTGGTAAATATCTCGGATTGCCAGAAGCCATAGGTCGAAACAGAGCTGAAGCCTTCTCCTTAATACTCCAACGAGTGAAAAATAAGTTTAACAACTGGACTTCAAAGATGCTTTCATGTGCAGGAAAAGAGGTCTTTCTCAAGTCTGTTATCACAGCTTTACCTACCTATATGATGAGTTGCTTTATCATTCCTCAAAACATCACTAAAAAGATCACAAGTATTATGAGAAGCTTATGGTGGGGTAATTATTCTGAGAGCAGAAAGATTAGTTGGGTTTCTTGGGAAGCTATCACCCATTCTAAGCAGGCAGGAGGACTGGGCTTTAGGGACTTCAGAGCATTCAATGTTGCCTTAGTAGCCAAACAGGCTTGGAGGCTTCTCACTCAGCCTACTTCATTGTTGGCACAGGTCTACAAAGCTAAGTATTTTCCATCCAACAATCTCTTAGATGCTCAATTAAACTCTAAGTCCAGTTATGCCTGGATGAGTATATTCCAAGGACTCCAATTGCTCAAATCTGGTCTACTTGGCTTATAGGCAATGGGCGCAGAGTCAGGATTTGGAGAGACAACTGGCTACCCAAAGAACCTTTTGCCCCTGCTGATCATTCTCCTTTGGCCTCTCTGTATCCTGACCTTACAGTTGTTGCCTTACTTAATGAGTTTGGTAATGCTTGGTCTCCACACAAACTACAACAACTTCTTTGCCCCTCTGATATAGCTTTGCTACAGAACATCACACCTTCACAAACAGGATGTGCAGATCAACCTCTGTGGAAATTCTCTTCTAATGGCATGTATTCAGTTAAATTTGGATATCATGCCCTTATGCACTCAAGACAAACTCAACCTCCAGAAGACAATCAGAGCCTCAAACAAGTCTTGGTGAAAGCTATTTGGTCCCTCCCTGCACAACCTAAAATTAAACATTTTATTTGGCGTCTACTCCATCAGGCTCTAGCAGTTGGCTCTGCTTTACAGCGCAGGGGAGTATGCTTAGATATTTTATGTCCACTTTGTGGTGAATTTGAGGAGACTGTTAATCACCTGTTCTTCACTTGCAGAGTCTCTAAAGAGATATGGCAGTTATTGCCTTCCTTAGTGCATGTGGACCTTTTCTCACAACGAAATCTTCTTCTCAATTTGGCTCTTCTGTTTTCCCCTGCCACCCGTACTACTTCAGATGTTGACTCGCCTTCAGCCTTTTCTACTTTGAAGGCGCAAACACTAAGAGCTTATGCTTTATGGCGATTGTGGAAAGGACGCAATACTCTCCTATTTCAGGGTATCCATTGGAGTATCCCTGACTACATCAACAAAGCCCTTTCCGATTCATTCCAATGGCATTCCTCTATTCAGGAGAATTATGTCTCTCATCCACACACCTTAACTGTCACTCATGCTAATCCCTTGATCACTAACCAATGCCCACTTTTGTTAACAGATGCCTCTTGGTTGTCTAAACACGATCGTATAGGCATGCTTGGATGCTTGTCTCTCAGAGCCAAATCATAGCAAGTGGAGAAGCTTCGTTTCACTCCACTGACTCTTCCTTTCACGCTGAAGCCATCGCTGTTCGTGAAGGCCTCTCTCAATTGTTACGTTTTGGAATCACCAATTTCAGGGTCCTTAACGACAATCAAGTGTTGATGCAGATGCTGCATCACTCTCTCTTATCTCATACTGTTGCCCCTATTGCAACAGGCAGTGCAACCATCACTTTGCAAGACATCCATAGTCTTAGCATCAAGTGTTCTGTTTTGGATTATAACTATGTATCTAGAATTCACTTAGTTGTAGTTAATGATAAGGCTATTTTGGCTAGGAGGACTAATTCCCCTTATATTGTAAAACTCTCTTAACTTGATTTAATATTATGGCGACAAAAAAAAATCGATTTTTAAAAGATAAGTTTAAAAATACTTCCATCCATGGTTCTTAAGAATTTTTTAGTAATAAAATATTATAAAAGTTGGAGAGAAATTTAAGAAATGGTTTTTAATGAAGAAGGTTTAAAAGTGATTTTTAAAAGGTTTTTGATGTGTGTCATTTTTTATTTGTTTAAATATATGTTTATTAAAAAACAATAAAAAAATAAAAATAAAATATAAATAATATTAGGGGAAATTTCATTTTTGCCATATTTCATATGCCACTTTTCACTCCTGCCACTTTTAAAATCACTTAATCATTTTTGCCATTTTTTAGTTATCAATTGACTAAAATACCCATCATCTTATCCTTATTTTTCTATGCCTCAATCGATCTCTCACGACTTCTTCCTCTTCTTCTGGTATTAACGACGACTCGATCAAAATCTGCTTTTGCTTCTTCAGATGCAAATCAAGAAGCAGAATAAATATTTGCTTCCCCTTTCTTCTCTTTGTCTTCAATCAAAAGCAGAATCTGGGAACCTCTCTAAAACCATAATAAAGCTCCTCTCCGTGCAGATATGGCTACCAAGGAAGGTGTTGTTCATGCGAAGATAAAGGAGATCTAGGGCTTTGCATCTAACCTGCAATGCTCCTCGCTAGGACTCACTCCAGGAAGGCAAGAAAGGTTAGACAAATCTCGCAAACTGTGGAAGAAAATCTTGTCCATTAGACCAAAAAATTAGTCCACAAAGCTGTGAATGTGCTTATCCTTATGAAGGCATATTTTACTTTAGAGGACCAATGTTCAGAGATCTATCTAATGCAAACACATATCATTCACTTGAGATGAGCTTATGGGTTAATCATCATATTGTAATACTCTTTAGCTTGAAAATAGATTTGTTTGTTATATCAGATTATTCGATGGGAATCAATTTACATGAAGCATACCTTCTACTTTAGGACTTATTCAGACACTAGAGGTTCTGTAAGTAATATACCATCTCTATATCCTTATTTTAAATCATCTTCATGAAGACTAAGTCTCTTGAATCTGTATCAGTCGGCTTGATAGAAACACTTTGACCGGAAAAGATCCAGAGAATCTCAGTAATCTCACAAATATCATTGAACTGTGAGTATAAACATTGCCATATATTTACAGTTCAACCATATATTCTTCTAAGAGTCTTCCGTTATAAGGCTTTAGTATTTTGACTATAAACTCTTTTGTTGACTGAAATTTTTCATTTTGTTGCCATTTGTTTTTATCTTTAATTGTACAGGTTCATTCTGATGGACAACCTAATCATACCACGCACGGAAGGAAATTAACTATTAGTAAGTTTTATGGTAAGCAAACCCTTTAACTTAAGCGTATGTGTGGAAATGACCATTGTCTTCAAAAAGTTTCGAGTTTACAGTTACTTATGAGATATAAATGTTGCTACAATGCTATTCAATGTCTTTGTGTTTTGAAGGTGTGATATAATAAATGAGATTTAGTTTGATGTAAATACCTGAAGGAATCATACTATTATTGGCAGGACCTGCATTAAATGATTCGATCATGTTCATTGCATTAGTCGTAGCAACAGAAATATCTCTACACCTAGAGACACTATCAGAGCTTGATGGTGCAGCAGCGTTATGGACTTGTTTACCATAGAATCTTTTGGCTTCTCCAAGGGTTTTCTTCAAGCTGCTCTCTCCAGTTTCACCTTTCGGGTTTCCTAAACCGTTCCCAGCACTTAAAATGATGGCTTGAGCCTGATCACATATACATTGTATGTGTAGCAACTTGTAACATTAAAAATGTAGCTTTTATAGTAGATTATACCTACCTTATTAGGAGAGATGTCATTAAAGACGCTCACGGTACCAGCATAGAAAATAGTGAGCTGTGGAGATGATTCTGAGGAAGCCACTCTGTTCCACATGTCAATAACTTCTATTAAAACCTTACTATTCATGTTATGTTTTATTTTGACACTTTTCATGTATTGATTACCGTGGATCGACGGGAGAATTGAGAGCAGGACGGAGAGAAGAACGATTTCATCACTTCAGCAATTACGTAGCAACTTCGACGTATTGAAAACAACAGACATTGGATTTGATCTTAAGAGACTCAGCAAGAAGATAAGAAAAGAGACTTGTAATAGTAGATTCAACAATATTGGTATATAGCGTGAAGAAGAATGTTTCAGTTTGATTTTGTTAGCTAGATTCATAACGGTAATCTAGCTAACAATATGTTAATAGTTAATTTGGTTAGCAATTTCGGGATTAAGCTTAAGATGACATACAAAGATTCATATGGAAACTCATGGTTACTCAGCATTCAATTAGGTTTATAAAGATATCCAGAAGAGTGTTACTTCCGAGAAACATGAGAATTTTTGTTTTTTTTCAAGAAGAGATGCTCATAGTAGTGTTTCTTTGGTGGAGAAGGGAAATTTTGGGTTCTTTGAGGAAAAGAAACATGAGAATTTTGGTTTTTTTCGGGAAGAGATGCTCATAATATAGATAATCATTTTTTATACAACTTTAGAACGTGCTCTCTAAAACAATATAAATATATTATTATACAGTTTTAGAACCTTCTATTTAAAATTGTACAAATAGATTATGATATTCTTATATCCAACTTTAGAACACGCTATTTACAATATAAATAGATTATGATCTTTTTTATCCAGCTTTAGAACATGCTGTTTAAAACAGTATAAATAGATTATAATCTTTTTCATACAACTTTATAACATGTTTAAAATAGTATAAATAGATCATGATTTTATATCCAACTTTAGAAAATGCTTTTTAAAACTTTATAAATACATTATGATTTGTTATCCAGTTTTAGAACATGTTGTTTATCAATGAGAATAAAGACTCTCCATCTAGGATAAATATCAAAAAAATTGTTTATACTGTTTTATACAAAAAATTATAAATCTGTATAAATGAGTTTGCTAAAAAAAATTTAAAATTGTTTATACTGTTTTAAATCGCTTTTTAAAATTGTTTATACTATTTTAAACAGCTCGTGTAAGTTGTAAATATTGTTTTAAACAGCTAGTTTAAATTGTTTATACTATTTTAAAAAGCTAGTTTAAAATTATTTATACTATTTTAAACACCTTTACACAAAAGTTATAAATTTGTATAAATGAGTTTGTTAAAAAAAATTCAAAAATTGTCTATACTATTATAAAGTCATCTAAAACTGTATAAAAAGTCATATATACGATTTTCTACTCTGTAAGAGATGACAAATCTATATATAAATTGTTTTAAACAGCTAGTTTAAATTTTTTATATTATTTTAAACAGTTAGTTTCAATTTTTTATACTGTTTTAAACAGCCGGTTTAAAGATCATAATCTATGCAAAATGTTATATTGTTTTACAGTCAGTTTAAATTGTTTATACTTGTTTAAACAACTAGTCAAAAAATTCTAAACTTCAAACTTATGAATATCGTTTTTGTTAAGATTTATTACTTATTTTATAAAGCCATCTAACACTGTATAAAAGGTCATATATACAATTTTCTACTCTGTAAGAGACGACAAATCTACATATACACTGTTTTAAATAGCTAGTTTAAATTTTTATATTATTTTAAACAGTTAGTTTCAATTTTTTATACTGTTTTAAACAACTGTTTTAAAGATCATGATCTATACAAAAAGTTATATTGTTTTAAACAACGAGTTTAAATTTTTTATACTGTTTTAAACAGTCGGTTTAAATTGTTTATACTGGTTTAAACAACTAGTCAAAAAATTTTAAACTTTAAACCTATGAATATAGTTTTTATTAAGATTTATTACTTCTTTTATAAAGTCATCTAACATTGTATAAAAGGTTATATATACGATTTTCTACTCTGTAAGAGACGACAAATCAATATATAAATTGTTTTAAACAACTAGTTTAAATTTTTAAAATTATTTTAAACAGTTAGTTTCAATTTTTTATACTGTTTTAAACAACTGTTTTAAAAATCATGATCTATACAAAAAGTTATACTGTTTCTAACAGCGAGTTTAAATTCTTTATATTGTTTTAAACAGTCGGTTTAAATTGTTTATACTAGTTTCAATAACTAGTCAAAAAATTTTAAACTTCAAACCTATGAATATAAATTTTGTTAAGATTTATTACTTCTTTTATAAAGTCATCTAACACTGTATAAAAGGTCATATATACGATTTTCTACTCTGTAAGAGACGACAAATCTATATATAAACTGTTTTAAATAACTAGTTTAAATTTTTTATATTATTTTAAACATTTAGTTTCAATTTCTTATATTGTTTTAAACAGCCGGTTTAAAGATTATAATCAATACAAAAAGTTATTTTGTTTTAAAGAGCGAGTTTAAATTGCTTATACTGTTTTTAAACAAACAGTTTAAATTGTTTATACTGTTTTAAACAACTAGTCAAAAAATTTTAAACTTCAAACCTATGAATATAGTTTTTGTTAAGATTTATTACTTCTTTTATAAAGTCCTCTAACACTGTATAAAAAGGTCATATATACGATTTTCTACTATGTAAAAGACGACAAATCTATATATAAACTGTTTTAAACAGCTAGTTTAAGTTTTTTATATTATTTTAAACAGTTAGTTTCAATTTCTTATATTGTATTAAACAGCCGGTTTGAAGATCATAATCTATACAAAAAGTTATATTGTTTCAAAGAGCGAGTTTAAATTGTTTATATTGTTTTAAACAGTCGATTTAAATTGTTTATACTTGTTTAAACATCTAGTCCAATTTTTTTAAACTTCAAATCTATGAATATAGTTTTTGTTAAGATTTATTACTTTTTTATAAAGTCATATAACACTATATATAAAAAGTCATATGTACGATTTTCTACTATGTAAGAGACGAAAAATCTATATATAAATTGTTTTAAAGAGCTAGTTTAAATTTTTTATATTATTGTAAACAGTTAGTTTCAATTTTTTATATTGTTAAAAACAGCCGGTTTAAAGATCATTAATCTATACAAAAAGTTATATTGTTTTAAACAGCGAGTTTAAGTTGTTTATACTGTTTTAAATAGTCGATTTAAATTGTTTATACTTTTTTAAACAGCTAGTTAAAAATTTTTAAACTTCAAACCTATGAATATAGTTTTTGTTAAGATTTATTACTTTTTTATAAAGTCATATAACACTATATATAAAAAGTCATATGTACGATTTTCTACTATGTAAGAGACGAAAAATCTATATATAAATTGTTTTAAAGAGCTAGTTTAAATTTTTTATATTATTGTAAACAGTTAGTTTCAATTTTTTATATTGTTAAAAACAGCCGGTTTAAAGATCATTAATCTATACAAAAAGTTATATTGTTTAAAACAGTGAGTTTAAATTGTTTATACTGTTTTAAATAGTCGGTTTAAATTGTTTATACTTTTTTAAACAGCTAGTTAAAAAATTTTAAACTTCAAACCTATGAATATAGTTTTTGTTAAGATTTATTACTTCTTTTATAAAGTCATCTAACATTGTATAAAAAGATCATATATACGATTTTCTACTCTGTAAGAGACGACAAATCTATATATAAATTGTTTTAAGAAGCTAATTTAAATTTTTTATATTATTTTAAATAGTTAGTTTCAATTTTTATACTGTTTTAAACAGCCGGCTTAAAGATCATAATCGATTCAAAAAGTTATACTGTTTTAAACAGCGAGTTAAAATTTTTTATATTGTTTTAAACAATCGGTTTAAATTTTTTATACTTGTTTAAACAGCTAGTCAAAGTTTTTTAAACTTCAAACCTATGAATATAGTTTTTGTTAAGATTTATTACTTCTTTTATCAAGTCATCTAACACTGTATAAAAAATTCATATATACGATTTTCTACTCTGTAAGAGACGGCAAATCTATGTATAAACTGTTTTAAAGAGCTTGTTTAAATTTTTTATATTATTTTAAACAGTTAGTTTCAATTTTTTATATTGTTAAAAACAGCCGGTTTAAAGATCATTAATCTATACAAAAAGTTATATTGTTTAAAACAGTGAGTTTAAATTGTTTATACTGTTTTAAATAGTCGGTTTAAATTGTTTATACTTTTTTAAACAGCTAGTTAAAAAAATTTTAACTTCAAACCTATGAATATAGTTTTTGTTAAGATTTATTACTTCTTTTATAAAGTCATCTAACACTGTATAAAAAGATCATATATACGATTTTCTACTCTGTAAGAGACGACAAATCTATATATAAATTGTTTTAAGATGCTAGTTTAAATTTTTTATATTATTTTAAATAGTTAGTTTCAATTTTTTATATTGTTTTAAACAGCCGGCTTAAAGATCATAATCGATTCAAAAAGTTATACTGTTTTAAACAGCAAGTTAAAAAATTTATATTGTTTTAAACAATCGGTTTAAATTTTTTATACTTGTTTAAACAGCTAGTCAAAATTTTTAAACTTCAAACCTATGAATATAGTTTTTGTTAAGATTTATTACTTCTTTTATCAAGTCATCTAACACTGTATAAAAATGTCATATATACGATTTTCTACTATGTAAGAGACGATAAATCTATATATAAACTGTTTTAAATAGCTAATTTAAAATTTTATATTATTTTAAACAGTTACTTTCAATTTTTTATATTGTTTTAAACAGACGGTTTAAAGATCATGATCAATACAAAAGTTATATTGTTTTAAACAGCAAGTTTAAATTATTTATACTGTTTTAAACATCGGTTTAAATTGTTTAAACAGCTAGTCAATTTTTTAAAAACTCCAAACCTATGAGTATAGTTTTTGTTAAGATTTATTACTTCTTTTATAAAGTCATCTAACATTGTATAAAAAAGTCATATATACGTTTTTCTACTCTGTAAGAGACGACAAATAAATATATAAACTGTTTTAAAGAGCTAGTTTTAATTTTTTATATTATTTTAAACATTTAGTTTCAGTTTTTTATACTGTTTTAAACAGCCGATTTAAAGATCATAATCAATACAAAAAGTTACATTGTTTTAAACAACGAGTTTAAATTGTTTATACTATTTTTAAACTGTTTTAAACAACTATTTTTAATTATCATGATCTATACAAAAAATTATATTGTTTTAAACAGCGAGTTTAATTTGTTTATACTGCTTTAAACAGTCGGTTTAAATTGTTTTTACTGGTTTAAACAGCTAGTCAAAAAAATTTTAAAATTCAAACCTATGAATATAGTTTTTGTTAAGATTTATTACTTCTTTTATTAAGTCATCTAACACTGCATAAAAAGGTCATATATACGATTTTCTACTCTGTAAGAGATGACAAATCTATATATAAACTGTTTTTGAAACCTAGTTTAAATTTTTTATATTATTTTAAAGAGTTGGTTTCAATTTTTTATACTCTTTATACATCCGGTTTAAAGATCATAATCAATACAAAAAGTTATATGGTTTTAAACAGCGAGTTTAAATTGTTTAAACTATTTTAAACAGTCGATTTAAATTGTTTACACTTGTTTAAAGAGCTAGTCAAAAAATTTTAAACTTCAAACCTATGAATATATTTTTTGGATTTATTACTTCTTTTATTAAGTCATGTAACAATGTATAAAAAAGTCATATATACGATTTTCTACTCTATAAGAGACGAAAAATCTATATATAAACTGTTTTAAAGAGCTAGTTTAAAGTTTTTATATTATTTTAAACTGTTAGTTTTAATTTTTTATACTATTTTAAACAGCCGGTTTAAAGATCATAATCTATACAAAATTTTATAATGTTTTAAAAAACGAGTTTAAATTCTTTATACTGTTTTAAACAATCGGTTTAAATAGTTTATACTTGTTTAAACAGCTAGTCAAAAAGTTTTAATCTTAAAACCTATGAATATAGTTTTTGTTAAGATTTATTACTTCTTTTATAAAGTCATATAACACTGTATGAAAAAGTCATATATACGATTTTCTACTATGTAAGAGACAACAAATCTATATATAAACTGTTTTAAACAGCTAATTTAAATGTTTTATATTATTTTAAATAGTTACTTTTAATTTTTTATACTGTTTTAAACAGACGGTTTAAAGATCATGATTAATACAAAAAGTTATATTGTTTTAAACAGCGAGTTTAAATTGTTTATACTGTTTTAAACAATAGGTTTAAATTGTTTATACTTGTTTAAACAGCTAGTCAAATTATTTTAAACTTCAAACCTATGAGTATAGTTTTTGTTAAGATTTATTACTTCTTTTATAAAGTCATATAACACTTTATAAAAAATTCATATATATGTTTTTCTACTCTGTAAGAGACGAAAAATCTATATATAAACTGTTTTAAAGAGCTAGTTTTAATTTTTTATATTATTTTTAAGAGTTAGGTTCAATTTTTATACTGTTTTAAACAGCCGTTTTAAAGATCATAATCATTACAAAAAATTATATTGTTTTAAATAGCGAGTTTAAATTGTTTATACTGTTTTAAACAGTCGATTTAAATTGTTTATACTTGTTTAAACAGCTAGTCAAAAAATTTTAAACTTCAAACCTATGAATATAGTTTTTGTTATGATTTATTACTTCTTTTAACACTGTATAAAAAAGTCATATATACGATTTTCTACTCTGTAAGAGACGACAAATCTATATATAAATTGTTTTAAACATATAGTTTAAATTTTGTATATTATTTTAAATAGTTAGTTTCAATTTTTTATACTATTTTAAACACTCAGTTTAAAGATCATAATCTATACAAAAAGTTATACTGTTTTAAACAGCGAGTTTAAATTGTTTATACTGTTTTAAACAGTCGGTTTAAGTTGTTTATACTTGTTTAAACAGCTAATGAAACATTTTTAAACTTCAAACCTATAAATATAGTTTTTGTTAAGATCTATTACTTCTTTTATAAAGTCATCTAACACTGTATAAAAAGGTCATATATACGATTTTCTACTCTGTAAGAGACGACAAATCTACATATAAATTATTTTAAACAACTAGTTTTAATTTTTTATATTATTTTAAACAGTTAGTTTCAATNCGGTTTAAAGATCATAATCTATACAAAAAGTTATATTGTTTTAAACAGCGAGTTTAAATTGTTTATACTATTTTAAACAGTCGGTTTAAATTGTTTATACTTGTTTAAACAGCTAGTGAAAAAAATTTTAAACTTCAAACCTATGAATATATTTTTTGTTAAGATTTATTACTTCTTTTATAAAGTCATC
>OVBE01009442.1:0-16029 GCA_900406425.1 Iberis pinnata | reverse complement strand
CGTTCAACGTCTTTCCTAACAGATTCTTGACATGTAGCAATAATGATGCTTTTGGATCTTGAGGAAGTATAATTGACTGGATAAATGTTGTCCATTTCAGATAAATACCATCAGTTAGATAGTAAGCCAATCGATACTCGTGACCATTCACAATGTAACTAACTTTCGGGGCTCGACCATTTAAAATATCATCAAATACCGGTGACTGGTCTAGAACGATGACATCATTTAAAGTACCTGGTGGACCGAAAAAGGCGTGCCAAATCCATAGGTCATGTGAAGCTACAACTTCTGGACAATAGTCGGTTTTCCGGAACCACGAGTATATTATCCCTTCCATGCGGTCATGGCAATTCTTCCACTCCCAATGCATACAGTCAATGCTCCCTATCATTGCGGGAAATCCTCGGGCTTCTCCAACATTAAGGAACCATTCCAGATCGTTGGGTGTAGGTCGTCTTAGGTACTCATCCCCGAACAAAGTTATTATTCTATGGAAAAATTTCTCTAAACATAGTAGGGCAGTACTTTCACCAAGCCGGAGATATTCGTCAACCATATCCCCTGCACAACCGTAAGCCATAATACGAATTGCCGCCGTACATTTTTGTAGTCCGGAAAGACCTAATCTTCCGGTAGCATCTCATCTTAGTTGAAAAAATGAAAATTCATTGGATAGACGATCAACTATTTTAATGAACAAGCTCTTGTTCATTCTGAACCGTCGTCGGAATAGATTGGGTGGATATGTTGCATCCTCACTAAAATAATCATTCCATAAACGATTATGTCCTTGCTCTCGGTTTCTTTCGATATATTGTCGTTTCTTTGTATTTGAGACTATATGACCATCGAAGCTATTATCAAAAACTTGATCAAATTTTTCATCAAAAGCTTCATCAAATTTGTCATCAAAATCTTGGTTTTGAGAAGTAGAAGACATTATTTAAGAAGGAGACCAAAATGTTTGTGTATGGTTATTGAGTTTTGAGAAGTAGAAGACATAAGCAAAATAAGCAACAATAACACAACCATTTTATAAACTCTCACAAAATCAATCCGTGACTAATAATAACAAAAACTAAATATCACACACAACAACAAGAAGAATCCGTGACATATAAAGACTATAAGCTGAGAATATTACACAACAACAACACTTTCTTAGACAGTATGACACAAAAACTAGACATTACAAATCCATGACTCTAATACAATTTTTTTTTTTTTACCAAAGCCTCCTTCAGACATGACTCTAATACAATCTGAAACCTGCACAAAGAACATGAGCATTGATCAGACATTACAAATCACACTAGTATACATACTTCTTAAACACAAAACATAAACTGAAACAGAAACTTTAAACACATACTTCCTAAACACAAAACATAAATATTATACATAAGCTTAAACACAAAATTAAACTGAACCAACAACTTTAAACCATACTTCTTAAACACAAAACATATATATTAAACATAAACTTAAACACAAACATAAACTGAAACAGAAACTTAAACACACTTAGTAGACCACAAACTGAAACAGAAACTTTAACTACTAAAACTTAAACAGACAGTTATGTGTAAACCACACTTAAACTAACTAAAAGTTAACATTTAACAGAAACTTAATCATTGAGCATCTCAGTGATTAGTTTATCCTTCAACTTAGTCTCAAGCTCTGTGAGTTCTTTCTTTTAAAGGAGACTGTCTAGGAGTTTATGCTTCCCAAGCTCCTTTTCAAAGATAAATCCTTCTCTTTCACCACCCACATGCTCTGAAATGACTCATTGTCTTCTGATATGGGTTCCTTGTTGACTGTTTAATAAAGACATAAAGTTTGAAGAACCGTATAAAGGGTCCATGCCTTTACAGAATTTTCAGATTGAAGATTGAAGATTAAAAGTTTTGAAAAGTTTTAAGTTTGATGAGTTTACTCTCTGTATTCGAAGTGTAGAATATTTTTTATAAGGTGTTTTGTTAGATGAGAATTGATTAAGTTGGTGTCAGACACAACAACATGCATTGAAATCACACCAACCAACTTTAAAACAATCTAATCATAATTAAACTACTTATTAAACTCTCTATGATTGTACTTGACACAACAACTAACACAAACATACTTTGAAATTGGATGCTAATTTTGTCTAAAACCAACAAAGAATGAATCAAAATAGAGAAACTCAAAACAGAGAAACAATGAATTCACTTATATGTTTGAAATTGGATGCTAATTTCAATCCAGAAATGAGACTTACACAAACTGCATCACAAATTTTGTGTCTCCTCAACATTTGTATCAGCTGGACTTACACAAGCTGCATCACAAATTTCATAATTAATATTAATAAAATGATTGTTTTTAAAAAAAAGTTGATAGATGTTAAAAATCATACCAATCATCACGGTTTTGCTATTGCCTCCAAGTGAATCCTAAGTTACAAGTTGGTACAGTTAATACACTAGGACGTTTAATCTCATCGACAAGGTCTAGTAAAACATATACAAACCTTAATATCTTCTTTAACTTCTCATCACATATTATAATAAGAACATCTGTAACATACATCTGTAATAAGAACCTTCTTGTTTTGTGGATCATGCAGAAGAACATTAGTCAATTTAGTCAACAAATGTTATCACTAAATGTCAAAGAAATCTTGACAATCTAGACTAAAGAACAAGGAGAGAATAAGAACATCAAACAATACACAAAGCTAACTTCTTAATATGAGCTAAAGCAAGTCTCAGCCTCTTAGACATAGCTTAAAGAATCATTATACAGATCAATAGATAACTCCAAATGCATAAGTAACATACAATGATCCAAAGAACATCTAAAACACTTACAAAACATGTCAACTAAAGAATCAAAAGGGATTAATCATATCTTTTCCAGTTGAAGTCAGTGATCAATTACTAGAGAAAACTAGTCACATCACAAAAAAGAAGTTCAAAACCTCAAATTCAAGCCAAGAATCCGCTCAAAATTATTGTATTGTATCATCATAACATGGAGAAAACAGGCTTAACAAGCTAAAGCCTATCCCAAAGAAATCGAAATCTTCATACATGCATGTATAACAAATACCAGACAGTGCAATCGAAATCGAAATCAACAAACAATCTAGATGTTTCCCAAATCGAAATCAACAACAAACAAAATCGATTCAAACAGAAGTTCCCCCAACTCGAAATTTAACAGAACCCTAAAAACAATTTTATCGCTAAATACATGCAATAAATATGGAAGAGACACTTATCTTCTCGTCTCTGATCATCGGCGACTCCATTTGCACCGGAAAAACACGTCGTAGAGGTCGGAGTTCTCGCCTGAAAATCGCCTCGAAATCGCCTCAACATTGAGAAAATGAAACATCTCGCGATATAAGTTGATTTTTTTTTCTTTTTCCCTCGCACCATTGAATGTCCGACACCTGGCGCTTCTTAATTAAATCCGAAATTGCCTCTTAAAGAACCAAATTTTGGTTTCAATTTACTAATTATCCAATTAGTAATTATTTTTGGGCTTAAGAACCCACTAATAACTCCTTTAAAACAATCAATGGAGTTGCTCTAAACTTTATGATTAAAAAAAAATCTTATCCTTTTATAGGAGTTAATGGAAGAAATCGTAAATTAATCGTCAGATATAAATCTAATAATTTCTTAAAATATTTTTTATACTAATTTATAATTTGTTACTATATAGACATATGTATTCTTTGAGAAGTTACTTTGAAATATCAGCATATTAGATTAATTTCAAGATTTTAATTTAATTGTAGATAATTGATTAGGCGATAAAAAAATATACCAAATGCAGAACTGAGAGTGCAAAACACTTGTCTTACATGCCGTTATGAGCTTGAAACATAAATTGTTTGGTTTTCAAACATATATATTATCATCCATTCCATCATTTCTAGAAATATTTCTTTCATGGAATCCAGACCCAACCTTGGAAGCAAGTACACCAAGTATGTGCTTGCGACCGCCAAATAATAAATGAAATTTCAGCCACATTTGCACAGTAATGTTCAACAGTTCATATGGTTTAGTAGCTCATAGGAAGTGGTTATCTCAAAAGTTAGATAGAATATCTTTTAAAATATAAGCTAATTTTTAGCTATAGCTAAAGAATAAGCAAATAGTAGAGAATTAACCCTTGGATCACTAGATACATATGAAAAAATATTCATTAATAAATTTTAGGCATTATATGATATTATTATTATGACCAACAAGAAAACAACATAAAAAAACTACGTCAATGCTTATAACTCCATTTGAGGCACCAAATATGAATATGAGCAGTATGGACGAAACCAACGATCCCCCATCAGTGTGTTGCTATGTTGATAGATCTTGGAAAAAAATGAACTATCACAAATGGTATTCACTGGGTTCTCAAACGACATGATGTTTCATAAGATCTCGTACGGAGTCGTGGACTCAAGTACATACAATTTTCCCTTCATTTAGAATTTTTCGGCCTTTTGTGGGTTATGAAATGTATAATTAGGAGATCATTTATACGCATTGTTTTCATCACATATTCAAACTAACTTTAAGTATGATTGCAAATATGGAGGAATGACCAAATTTTATGATGGAACTAGAGGAACTCAAGTTCTTGGGCTCTCATATATCGTGTTGTGAAATATTTTACCAGTCAAGAACAAGGAATATGAAAGAAAACTTTCTAACAAGAAAAACACGCAAACAAAATCACATCTTCCCTCAAATGGACAATTGTTGAGTATGAGTTTGGCACCAATGAACAAAGCCCAGAAGATGTCAGGCCTGTTCACAGGCCCAAGATTACACATAATGGAGGAGGAAAAAGCTCACGATGAACCTACAGAGATTTACCAACTTGGAGCAGCCGTCGACCTAGGGACTAGGCCGTATGTTGATACCGAGTTTGTGACCCGATATAGATGCTCGCTTGGATCAAGGCTCATATAAACGAAAACATTTACAAGTCGACGACGAGGTGGGCCCGGTGGAAGAAGAATTCGACCCATCTACGAAGCCCAATTTAGACTAATTAGATAAGGGTTAATTGATACACTTAGGTTTTGATTCAAATATATTCACTGCAAGTGCACAACACACACAGTAGTATATGAGGGATCAAATCCACAGAGACCAATTTATGCAGCTCTCAGTTAAAAATTTGAGTCTAGCTAAGACATATTAAATAGAGTTTTTGATTTTGAAATGATTGTAAATTAAATGACAGTAATTTAAAACGGTTGTAAGCAATTAAAGAAAGTGCTAGGCGTTAGGGAATTCCACATGTTATCAGGTTTGAAGCTCAGGTTGAGATGCAAGATCTTATAATAAAAATAGTTCTAAACTCAAAAGACAATAATAGACAAATCCCCTCCTGAAGTATTCGATCCTTATAATCGAATTATTAAAGACAAACTCCCGCCGTATTTAGATAATTCAATAATGCATTGATTATAGATTCGATATGTTCATAAGCATCAAAGACAATACTCCCGCAAGTAGAGACACTTATTCATATAGACTATGTCAGGTTTCTAAACCAAATCCCTTTGTATTTATTAACTTAATAACATGAACTAGGTGATGAGGCTAATTCAAGCATTGATAACAAATATAGACTAAGAACCTAACAATTCAAATTCATTATGTCAAACCCTAACTATCAAACCTGGTTTCTCTGGAAAATCCCTAAAACCTAACAAGATGACTACTCAGACATAACTAAGCAATCAACAATCATCATTAAAGAAGAACACACAATCAAAAATCGAATTGTATTGTTAATAAAAGACATAGTTCATAAATCTTCTCCAAATACAGGGTTCAAATCTCTTCTCTCTAAAAAAGCATCTTGAATTCTAAAAGTTGATTAATTGCATAATGAAAATAAAACCAGCCAAAAGACTTTTATAGACTAAAATAAAAATAAGGAAAACCAAATATAATAAAGAAAACTCTTGATAGGTCTTGATGACGAATGCGTCTTTTNCTTATTTCCAAGCTGGTTTGGGCAAGGGGATCGATCGATCCAGGTAGGGATCGATCGATCCACCATTCTGTTTCTTCCGAGATCGATCGATCCAAGGTGAGATCGATCGATCTATTTTTACGTAGGTCTCCATGAGCTTTGGATCGATCGATCTAGGCATGGATCGACCGATCTCTTCATGTGTGCCTCTATGGTTGATCATTCTTTGGTTTAGATCGATCTGACCATCTTCGTTTGTCCATTTGCACATAAAATCTTCTGAAAACTATCATTTTCTCCCCAGAACGTCTCAAACACCTAAAATCCTGAAAACACACCAAAAACAAGAGGAAAACACTCGAATGATGCCAAATAGCATGTATAAATACCCACTATAAGGCATCAAAACCGAGTGATATCATTAACATATACATTCTTCGTATAAATACATATGCAATCAACTTTATGAGGCAATAAAGGATGACAAACGATGACACAAATAATGACCTCTTAATAGCAACAACAGATCAGAGCCAAAATCTCCTCGAGGATCCAGCAGCATATCAAACACGTAACCAAATTGCAGACCCATTCAGAGAGAAAATCTAGGTAGATGGGATCATAGATTCATAATCCGACGACGAGATTAACGGAGTGGATACTAGCGAGTTAAACCTGAAGGACACATTGAAACTCCTTACAAATCAGATAGCAAAGATGAACAAGTTCCGAGCTGAATCCTAGGAACTACGATCAATACTACTGGTAACTTCGCACAGAGTCCCACATACATATAAACTCGCACGAAGTCGTGGAATCAGGCACATACATTTTCCTCTAAACTTTTAGAACTTTTCAGTCTTTTGTGGGCTATGAAGTGTCTAATTAAGAGGTCATTTATATGCATTGTTTTCATCACATACTCAAAGGAACTTTAGGTGTGATCGAAAATCTAGAGGGATGACAAACTTTTACGATGAAACTAGAGGAACACAAGTTCTTGGGCTCTTATTTACCGGGTTGTGAAATCTCTTACCAGTCAAGAACAAGAAATATGAAAACAAAATTTCTAACAAGACAGACACGCAAACAGAATCACCTCCTCCCTCGAATAGACAATTGCTGAATATGAGTTTAACACCCATGAACAAGGCTCAGAAGATGCCAGACATGTTCACAAACCCAACACTACACATCAAAGAGGAGGAAAAAACGTACGATAAACCTACAAAAATTCACCAACTTGGAGCAACCGTCAACCTTAAGACTAGACCGTACAAACCTCGACGTTGAGCTAGACGTCAGCCATGCCGAACAGACGCTGAGTTAACCAACGACTCCAAGCTACTAGAGAAATGATGTTAAGGGGTGCGATATAAGGTATTTATGATTAAATTGCAAAAGGTTAGACAATTTTAAAATAAAATTTTTAAGAGAAAATCGAAAGAACAAATACATAAAAATATATTTTAATTTTTGGTTTGTAAGACTTTATTTTGTTTGTGAGATTAAAAAAGTTTCTTTCAAATACGAACTTAAATAAGAAATTCAGAGGGTTCAAATCCCTTGATTCAACAAAAATGTTCTTTTAGACTAGTTACCACACCAACATCCTCATGTTGCTTGAGTATAATTTAGTTTCCTTTTTCACCTCAGCAAGAAAAAAAGTTGTGTATTTTTTCGGCGATATTACAAAGTTTGTGATATCTCTGTATATTCATTTTGGGTTTATTTCCGTTTTTGATATCACTGTATATTATTTTTTTTACGTTTTAACAACCTGTTCCGTCTTTTATACCGTGGAGCTCTTTCTCTCTCTACCTCTCTCTCTCTATCCTGCGAATCTCATCGCCATCGCCCCCTAAGAACCTTGCGTCGCGTCTTTTTCCAATTCGTTCCAATTTGATTCGTTTCTTTTCATTTTGAATTCGAAGAGACGTAATCCCGATCATTTAGTTATTGGATTATCAGGATTATCCTAATTCATTAGACGATAGATCTCGTTCGGAATCCTTTTTGTCAACTTTTCCAATTGGATTTGGGTGAATTTCGTAGTTTGATTCGCCGTTCCGCGCGTACGCCCGTGGGGAGGCGATTCTAGAATCATTAGCTGATGAACATAGACGAATGTAAAAAGATGCCAGGTTTAGCACAGAGGAATGAACACTACTCTTCTGAGTTTTGGTCTAAGGACATCGATGGAGTCAGCTACAATCAGCTGCACAAGGTACTTCTTCTCTAGGCTCTTATTAAGTCGTATTCGAGATCGGATTCTCGGCTTTTTGACGTTGAATTTGGCGAAGCTTTTTCTTAATGAGTGTTTAGGTACTTCTTATGGCTGTATTTGATTTGCTATAGATATTTGGTTGATTGCATCTAGCAAGNTGATTTGCTATAGATATTTGGTTGATTGCATCTAGCAAGCTTTGATCTTTGATCGTTAAGTCTCTGATCGCAGGAATAAACCCGGATTGCTAACATAATCTTTACTTGGATAATGCCCATCAAAACCTTCTCGATCATTTTCAAAAAAATCGAAAACCTAATTTGTCTAACCATTAGTTCTTTTCCACTATTTAGTGATTTATAATTTGGATACATCGTGGGCTAGCTCGATGAACATGATGTTATATCACTACACTCAAGACCAATTTTTTTAAAACTCTTATACAGTTCTGGAGTGAGCTGTCACCGAAAGCTAGGCAGGAGCTTCTCAGGATTGACAAGCAGGCTCTGTTTGAGCTAGCTCGCAAGAACATGTGCTGTTCTAGATGCAATGGCCTGCTGCTTGAAGGCTTCTTGCAGATTGTTTCATACGGGAGGTCTTTTCAACAAAAAGGATTGATGAGTAATCTTCCATCGAATAGATCAGGAGCCTCAAAAGATCACACTGACTATAACGCAGCTGTTAGTAATAGATGTACGGGTGAGTTGCAAGACCCCGCTGTTCACCAATGGGGAGGCCTCACCACAACACGCGATGGATTGCTCACACTTCTTGACTGCTATCTGTATGCTAAATCTTTCAAAGGGCTTCAAACTGTAAGTTTATCCAAGGTTTCCCTATTCTTGATCGCTCCAGTTTGGCTTGCTAATCTGCTGGCTCCAGCAGGTGTTTGAAAGTGCCCGTGCCCGAGAGAGGGAAAGTGCGTTGCTTTATCCGTATGCCTGTGGTGGCGGAGGTCGGGTATGGATAAGTCAAGGGATGGCTGGTTATGGCAAAGGTCATGGAACAAGAGAAACTTGTGCTTTGCATACCACAAGACTCTCTTGTGATACATTAGTAGATTTTTGGTCTGCACTTGAAGAGGAAAGTCGACAGTCACTTTTGAAAATGAAAGAAGAGGATTTTGTGGAAAGATTAAATTACAGGTTTGTTATTTGTTGATTCAGTATTCTTAGATGTTCTGTCACAGTTTCAGTTGAGAAAGTGTTCGGATATGATCTGGTTTCTCCAATAAGGGTGTATTCTTTAACTCTTACCACTTATGTTACCATGAATTAAATTGAAAAATAGTTGAGGATTCAGTGTACCTGTGAAGTCATTGCATGCATTACTTAGTTGGTTATGTTCTGGTTTTCTTCTTTACATGGTCTTGTGACTTCTTTCCTTTCCTCAATAACATGTTGACCTTTTAATCTACAGATTCGACTGCAAAAAGTTTTGTAGAGACTGCAGAAGAAATGTTATTCGCGAGTTTAAAGAGCTTAAGGAACTGAAACGAATGCAGAGAGAACCACAATGTACTGACTGGTTTTGTGTTGCTGATACAGCCTTTCAGTATGAGGTCTTCATCTTTCTTAACCTTTTCGTCTTTCTTTGTGGATTCCTATATCCTATGAGACAAGAGCACTTGTTTCAAGAATATATATACCCATTTACCTGAGAAGCTTATATTGCAAGGTAGAATGAGAAATGTAATTGCAATTTTTCAGGTGAACATTGATTCCGTTCGAGCAGATTGGAGTCAATATTTTGCAGAAACTGATGGATATCATAAGTTTGAGTGGGCTATTGGGACTGAAGAAGGCAAATCTGATATCCTCGACTTCAAATATGTAGGCAATCGTGGGAGTGCCCAAGTCAACGGCCTTGACCTTCGTGGATTACACAAATGCTACATTACTCTTAGGGCATCTAAAAAAAATGGGCGCTCGTCCGAGATATCTGTCAAAGCCCATGCGTTGAGAGGCCAACAATGCGTTCACTCCAGGATTGTGGTTGGGGATGGGTTTGTTTCAATAAAAAGAGGGGAATGCATTCGAACACTTTTTGAGTATGCCGAAGAGGTTGAAGAAGAAGAGGTAAACTGAGGATTCATAAGCTTGTGATTGAAAGCCTTTAGATCTTAAAATTTATGTAAATATAAGATCTCCCTGTTAAAATATGTTTTCAAAACTATGCAAGGATGAAATCATGATAGACAAAGACGGGAATGAGATTGATGGTGAACATCCACAAAAGCACGCTAAGAGTCCAGAACTTGCGCGGGAATTTCTTCTAGATGCTGCATCAATTATTTTCAAAGAGCAGGTTTGTTATAGAATCCTCTAAGTTCACCTTTCAAAATAATTGTTATTTTGGAGTATATTTTAAATTTCTCTATCTACTGTAATGATATCTTAGGTTGAAAAGGCATTCAGGGAAGGTACAGCCCGTCAAAATGCACACAGTATATTTGTTTGCCTTTCATCGGAACTATTAGAGCAGCGTGTTCATGTTGCCTGCAAGGAGATTGTTACCTTGGAGAAGCAGGTTTGTCTGATGATATATCTTGGTTGGATCTTTTGGTCAATCTACGCAATATAATCAAGAACTGTTACACTTTTTGTCCAACAACTCCATCGTCTTTAACACTTGCAGAAAAAACTTCTTGAGGAAGAAGAGTTAGAAAAGCGTGAAGAAGAGGAGCGGAAAGAAAGGAAAAGAACAAAAGAAAAGGAGAAAAAACTTCGTAGAAAGGAGAGGTTGAAGGAAAAGGAACGAGAAAAAGAGCTGAAGGATCCAATATTTAGTGATAAAGCAATACTGCCAAATTTGTCAATACAAGGCTCTCGGAATTTTGATGAAGATGAAACAAACAATACCGTAAGCTACGAGGAGTCAGAAATTGGTAGTGGAGATGTAGATTTGTCTCCACCTGCTTCTCCTGATGATCAAGATGGAGAGTGTTTGGATGATGCTATTTCTCCAAGAGAGGAAATGAACTATTGTGAAAGCATTGATAGAGATATTATAGATCATGAAGATGAAAGTGAAAATGGGTGCTTTTCAAGCAATATTCAAAGACCAGTTCATCAGACAGAAAGATTCTGGAAAGAGCTTAAGCCTGATCATGCCTTCAGGTGGTCAGATAAACGCAGATATCCAGAGAATGCTTCTGTTGCCTGTAGGGCTGAGGCAAGGTACTGTAATGATAGATTAGAAATGTCTTCAAGACACTTTAATGGGTCAAGTAAGAATTGGAGATTGAAAGCTTCAAAGGATAGTGGTAGTCCAAATGGCATTAGCTCGTATGAGGGGTCTCGATGTTCAAATAACAAAAATGGTGAGAGTTATAATAACAATTCTTGCAGTTGCAAACCCATGAAAGGATACCGGGAAATATCTAATATATCTGCAACCAGAGGTATGCGAGAACCCAAAACAATACTCAAATCTGATTCTGATCTGGATGTCTCTAAGTCTGTTAACCGATCCAAAAGGTATTCTCAATCAGATTATAGACAGGACTTAAGATCTAGAAATAAAGCAACCATTAGTCAAGATTCTTCGGTAATGGATCCAGAAAATGTGAGGAAGGTCTTCGACTCCATTGAGCTGAAGCATCCACGAAGCAGCTCTGTCTCTGATTTATCATCAGTTACATGTTCAACATCTAAGGCAGAAGAGATTGAAGATGTTAGTTCTGATGTGAAGTCAGCTGAGACATGGTCTCAATGCAAGGCTACAGAAAAGTTAGGTAATGCCAATCATGGTCATGACAATTTTACTGACTCAGAACGGGAAGACAAGAAGATGGAAGTTTTCATAACGCCGAAGAATAATGACCTTTACTCAAGAGATCCTATGATGAGTAAAACGTCAAGTTCAGATAATTGCTCTTCATGTCTCAGTGAAGGAGATATCAATACAGTTTCTTCAAACAATGGAAACAGTGAGTCTTCCTCGCTCTCTGATTATGAAGATGCTAGTCAGCACTCTAGCGGAAGAGAGAATCTGGTCGATACTGAAAACGACTTGCCTGACTCTAACTGTCACAAGAAGATGACAGAGAAGAGTATTGATGAGGAGAGTAAATTATTAGGAACTCCTTTTACAGTTCCTAACCAAAACATGGTACCAAGTGTAAATATTGGTTCCTACATGTCCCAGCCACAAAGTTTGATGTATCCACAAATGCTTAACCAGAGTATACCATTACCAGTCTTCCAAGCTCCTTCAACAATGGGTTACTATCATCAAACTCCAGTGTCCTGGTCTGCAGATCCAGCTAACGGTTTAATGCCGTTCCCTCATCCTAACCCTTATTTATACGCAGGTCCTCTTGGATACAGTTTGAATGGAGAGTCCCCTTTATGTATGCAGTATGGGACCCCGTTCTTCAATTCCGGGCCAGTTCCAGTTTACCATCAAACCAATCTAGTGGAGCAAGCTCAAACTCTGGAGTCATTAGAACACAGGACAGGAGAGGAAAGGAAATTGAACCGAATGGTCCCAATGGAAACTCCTCCGCGAACTGATAGTGACGCAAACTTCTCCTTGTTCCACTTTGGAGGGCCGGTGGCTCTGTCGACAAGGAGAGAGTCTCATCCTGATCACTCCAAGGAGAAAGAGAGTACAGTACATGAAGAGTATAACTTGTTTGCGAGAAGTAACAGCTTGAGGTTTTCGATCTTCTAAAGGCTTATACAATTCATTCAATTGTTGGTTTGGGACAGTGATGCAGTGAAAACTCTTGTGGTTTGTTTTCAGTTCATGTAATCTTTTTTTTTCAACACAAGCTTAATACACAAAAATCTATTGTTTGGGGGATTTTAGAACTGCTATGTAAAAGCAACATGCCTCAATGTCAACTCATCAGAGAAGATCACATCTGAAAACTTCTTCCTTTGCAGCTTACACAATATCACATCTAGGATAAAATTATTATCCGAGACCGGAGATTCGATCAAAGATCCGTCCGGATCTGCTCCGAAAGGATATCCGTGGAGTCCGGATCCAGACCAACATATATCACTTTATCCTACCCCTAAATTAATCGATCTCATCACTAATACCTCATGCAATTAATAAACTTAATTTTCAGTTCCAAATTAACAAAGCGCAATAAAAAATCGTGATTGAGACTTAATTAAAACCAACCCAGTTACCAAATAAGTTACCAAATATGATATTAATTTTATTTTTAATTTAACCCGAGAAACAAAACAAGAAAAAGAAAATTTGGGGTTAAAATTAAAATCATATTAAATTATAAATAAAGTTAATACCGAATTCGAATAACTTATTTGGTAACCATTTGGTTTTAATTAAATCTCAATCGCGATTTTTATCGCGTTTTATTAAATTTGGAATCGCAAATTTAATCGTCTAGGGTTTAGTGAGGAGATCGATTAATTTGGGGGTTCGTTAAAGAGTTATACATGTGCAGGAGTTTTCTAAAGAGTTATAAAATTGGGAGGAAATAGTTTGGATGCATATAGTTGAAGGATATAGTGAAGTCAACCCATATATTAAATATATATTTTTTAAATATCTAATTTTAATATATATTATGATAGTTATATATATATATATTTTAAATATATATTATGTTATTTTAATAAAAGCACTTAAATGTTTTAATTTATATTATTTTAAAATATATAAAATTTGATTTCCTTATAAAAATGAATTTAAATGTAATTTTATAATCACCTTTCTGTTTTTTAATTTTTTTTTAAAAAATTTCAGTTAAAAGAAAAAATCTTAAAACTTTAGTTTTTTTGTAATGTTTAATCGGATCTGGATCCGAATAATTTTTTCACGAATCCGGCGGTTCCAGATACGTCCCACCCAGTTGCATCCAAATAAAATAATAAAAAATACTCTTATTTAATTTTATACAAAGTAAATTTTTAAACCCACCTAGATGAACGATGATCAAATGTTTTAGTTGTTGTGTTTGCATATGTTGTTTTTTAAAGAGATAAAGGCCGAACCTGACAATTCGTTATTGGAGTGTATTTTCTCATGTTTATAAAATTTAGATTATTGGATTAGCCGTCTATTGTGGTTTAGAAATTAATATGATAAAAACGGTCGAAATCTATGAGTTCTTCTTTATTTCTTTTCATTTGAATGATTTTTTTGTGGTCAAACTCTTGTTATTTTCGGAAAAGGACATTAATCTGGGAGAGATTTGAAATGATTTATTTCTTTAATTGAATATTGTTTCTTATTTTTACCACGAAGGTAAAACAAAAAGAAGAGAATTAGAAAGGAAAGAAAAAATTGGAGAGAGAAGATTGAGATTTTTCTAAAAATAATTTATTGTTTTTTTTGTCACAGATTTTTTTTATAATTTGTTAAAAGACAATTATATAATTTATTTTATTTTTTCAAAAAGACAATTGTATAAATAAATAGTAAGATGTGCATGACTGAAAAAATTAAACACTAATTCATTTTATTATAAAACGTTAATAATAAAAAAACGACAATATTGTTAAATTTTAAAAATTTAAAATTCAGAAAAAGGACAGGAAATATATATGACCACATCTTTCCCATCATATGTTGTCATATTTACTTAAAACATTACTATATGTTTTTTAAAAAGTACCAATTCTGTTATGTTTTCTAAAACGTATTTTAAATGTGTCGTGTTTAAAAAAAAAAAACTTTCTAATTTGTCCACACAAAAATAAAATTTACAACCTGTCCCCTCTTTTATACCGACGAGCTCTCTCTCTAACCTGCTAATCTCATCGCCATCCCCCGAAGAACCTTGCTTCGCGTCGCTCCCTCTCCAATTCGTTCTAATTTGATTTGATTTGATTCTTTTCATTTTGAATTCGAAGAGACGTAATCCGAACCACATAGTTATTGGATTATCTGGATTATCAAAATTCCTTCGACGATAGATCTCGATCGAATCCATTTTCCACTTTCTCGATTGGATTTTGTGAATTTCGTAGTCTGATTCGCCTTTCTGCACGCGCCCGTGGGGGATTCGATAATGGAATCATTGGTTGATGAACATACACGAGTGTAAAAATATGCCGGGTTTAGCACAGAGGAATGAGCATTACTCTTCTGGGTTTTGGTCCAAGGATGTCGATGGAGTCAGCTACAATCAGCTGCACAAGGTACTTCTTCTCCAATTTTCTTATAAGTCGTATTTGATATTGGTTCTCGGATTTCTGATGTTGAATTTAGTACTGATTGGATCGTTTACCTTTGAAGATTTTTCTTAACGAGTGTTTATGTACTTCAGATAAGTGACTTTGATTTGCTACAGATATTTGGAGCAAGTTTTGATCTTAGATCTTAGTTATATACTTACATCACTTCTCTGGTTGCTGAACTAACCTGAATTGTTGTTTTTGGAATGATATTTGAGTCTGATTCATGGTTTTTAAATCTCTTTTCAAATCCTAGATAATGCACATCAAATCCTTCATACTGATATAAACTCAAAAACCTAATTTGACTGACCATTAATACTCTATAAAAAACATGTAGATTTGGAAGAACATTTCTTTACAGGCCTGAAACTGGAGTCAATTAGGTGGACCTATGTGCATTTATATGTTCTTCCTGTAGTTCTTTTCCAGTATTTAGTGATTTATAATCTGGATACATCGTGAACTAGCTCGATCTTATATCACTGCACTCGGAATTAATTTTTTTTTGTTCTTATACAGTTCTGGAGTGAGCTGTCGCCGAAAGCTAGGCAGGAGCTCCTTAGGGTTGACAAGCAGGCTCTGTTTGAGCTAGCTCGCAAGAACATGTGCTGTTCCAGATGCAATGGCCTGCTGCTTGAA
>OVBE01009441.1:0-15861 GCA_900406425.1 Iberis pinnata | reverse complement strand
ATCATTGTGTACACCCGAATAATTAGTATCACGTACACAAAGCGTCATGTACACAAAGCATCGTGTACACAAAGCGCCATGTACATAAAGCATCTTGTACACAGACGTTATGAAACTTGTTTTTTTTTTGTCNTAATTTTAAAGATTGAGGAGGAAAAATAAAAACATCACATCAATACCATTTCTTTTTTCTCTCCCACCTTTTCAAGGACAAAATGGTATTTGTACAAAGTGAAAGTGCACTAAGATGAAAGGAAATCACAAAGTCCACTAAAGTGAAAATACTTTAGGATAAAGTACACTTGAATGTAATTTGTTCTTGCACTTACTTCTTTTGTCCACTTGGAATCAACCCAATCTTAAGAAGTTACCACACTCTCTCAATTTTTCTTTTGGTTTCAATATTGTGAAAATGTGATGAATGAGATATCAAAACAAGTAACTATTGTTCTATGAAAATTTTTTTGATTCATAAATCTCATGATCATGTTCACAACTATAGGTTGATCATATATATATTAACATGCACTTATCTATTACGATATTAATCAATAAGATTTTTCTAACATCCTCAAACATAAGACTAATGCTGTGCTAATTTTAAAAAAGTATTTTGGATCCCACTAGTCTCGCTATAATTAGTTTCACACAAAAAATCAAACACGAGAACGTGAAATAATGGTGTAAGAGATCATATTTAAAAAAAGTTAAAAGGAATAAATATTACTAGCTTTAAAATAGTTCAACACATTATTTGTTACTATTTGAACAATATTAAATTCCCCAACCATATTATCCAGCATATTAAATAACAAAATTCGCGTCTTTCACTACATGTGAAACATCCACAAATTTGGCAAAAAAAACTCTTTATAAATTATTAATGTCCTTATGGGAAACAAGATCACGCAACTATCAAACATGATGGAGAAAAATTACTTGTCCATTCTTTTTTGTACTCAACCATCTAATTTTGAACCTCATTCAGTTTGTTGGGAAGAAGAGGATTTCCTTAACTTTCTCATCATAAGCTCCAAGAATACCTACATTATCCTTCCTTGCTTAGAAGACACCTGGTGGTGTGGTAGTAACCAGGTCCAACCTTGACATTGGGTTGGCCTACTAGTTAAAATTTTGTTACTGTGAAGCTTCCAGATGTGTCCGAACCAAGGGAGAACAAAAAAAATATTTTCACAGCTATTGATAAGGATGTCAGGGACAAAACATGTGCAACTATTGTTAGGTGGTTTATGATGTTGGATATTCATTAACACGTTTAATTGTGATAGTTTTGTAGAGACACTTGAGTTAGATGGCCAATATGTTACCGGATTTAAGACACCAAGTATGCACAAGCTTAAAAATACTTCTCTTGACAAAGAAATGAATGAGGTTAAAAATCAAATGATTGAGCAAATAGAAAGAATTTACATCTAAAGATTGATCTCTCATGTTTGATGGTGGTCGTGATTCAGGTACCTGTAAAGATATTGTTAATTTCTTTGTTAACTCTCTAAGGAATTTTATTTGGATCATATAAATGGTTGTTTCAGAATTAGTGAAAGATGCACATTTTTTATTCAGTATACTGGATGATATGGTTGAGGAAATTGAGAAATCAAATGTTGTTCAAATTATGATGGATAATGAATCACACTGTATAATAGTTGGTAAGATTTATCTCCTTTAATTAATTTTGAATATGATTTTCTACACTACTATTTCACATTTTCACCTTCTTGGGTAAAAATAATCATAGGTAGACTATTAGAAGCCAAAACCCTCATCCTTTTTGGACTTTGTGTACAATACACTGCATTGATATCATGCTTGAAAATACTAGAAAAATTCCATTGATGAATGTTTTAATAGAGAAGTGAAAGTTCATGAATGTTTATATTTATGATCAATAAAATCTTCATAGACCAACATTTATTTGTTTTGCTAACTATTTCATCACACTTTTACGGTTTTAAAACCATAAGCAAAATGTGAGGAGTATGATACATTCTTCATAATGGATTGAATCCAAGTGAGAAAATGAAGCATGTGCATAGAAAGCGCGAGCTTATATAATGCAAGAAAACTTCTAAACGAAACCTCTTGAATTGACAAAACCTCTGTCAGAAAGCTTTGATCACTTAACAAAGAGAAAAAGCCATATATGCATTATATGCATGAAATCATGGACAAAACAGTAGAAGAAATTAAAAAATATTTTCATAACAAAAAAGAAAAATGCCAATAACTATTAGAGATCGTTAACAAGGGATGAGACTCTCAACTCCATAAACTTTTGCATGTTGCTGGCTTTTTATGAACTCATAAATACATTATAATCATCCTAGTGAAGTAATTTATGAAGAAGTTGTGAAAGATTTGTATGATTGCATCAAAAGTTATTCGGACATATTTAGACACGAGGTATCACTTTTAAACTTTGATGTTCTATTATTATATAAAAAATATAATAGTATGTTAATAATGTTTTATGTTTATAGCTGATTGGTGCTCTTGTTTTAGAGATTTGACTTTAATTCTCACAAATCTTGTCATAAAGATTTTGTCTCACTTGTAATACCATTAATTGTAAAAAAGAAAACTAAAAAGTTATTGTTTTTAAAATTATATTATTAAATAAGCATATTTATATGGTCACATGACTTTAAATATTTATTTCTAACGGCGAAAGAGATATGATTGACTCAAAGTGAGTTAGATGATAAGAAATGTTTTTGTTAAAAAAATACTTTATCATCTAAATCTGTTAGATCAAATCGTTTCTTGCACTATCAATTCAAAAGAATAAATACAATTAATCTCACTACCCTACATGATATTAATAATAGCAATGAATGACTGCTTGGAATATGAATAAATAATATTTTAATTAGCTTTATATGCATCTAACATTAAAATTTATAAGATTTGATTATCTTTCTTAGTTTACCTAAAAGCATATATAAAGTGAATATAATAAATATTTTAAAGTAGTGATATGTAAATATATTTTTTAACCTTATTTTTTTGTCACCATATGAAAATAATAAAATAACGCTAGAAAAAAGTAAGTCGTCTCTGACCATTCACTGTTGTAAGGTGGAGCCTACATACGTGAAGCAACAATTTCTCTTCCTGGCTGCACGAGCAAGAAGATCAGCATATCTATATGATAGATGTGGGCAGTGTAGAATCTTTACTTCTGGAAATCGCAGCCGATAATTGACAATATCGTGCAATTCTGATAAGAAAGCCGACCAATTTGAAGGGCTTGACAGTATATCGAGAAGGTCTGAAGAATCGGTATAGAAACTACTGCAGTGATAGTTGAGTCTCAGCAAGCTTATAGTCCAGAGAAAACTTAAAAGTTCCACATGAAGTGGAGAGATTCCCCGAAACACCTTCCGGGATCCCATAATAGTTGACTTGGTATCTTAGAGACTCCACCCTAGCCCATAAATATGGACCATTCTGTAGCCACGATCCATCAATAAAACAAATGTTTTCCCCAAAATGGAAAACATGAGAGAAAGTTGAAGCCATCCCGGCCTTCAAAACCTGAGACCGAGGAATGTTGTTATGAGCATAACTCTAATGTGAAGCTTCCTTGAGCGCCAAAGTTATAATATCTAGTGGTTCCCAAATTTTTTTATTGAACAATTTCAGACCGAAGAATCCATAAATAGATATTCTTTATTGGTAACTCACCCTGGACGGAATCATCATAAGAGTAGAGATACTGAATGTTCTTTAGTAGATTAGACGTTGGGAAAACGCCTGACAAGGTGGACAAGTTAATATTGCATGATTAATTGGTTTCTCTATATATCCACAACGAGCGCAACCACGATCAAGATGTAGTTTTCTTTTTTCAAGCTGGCCATTAACCGCGAAAGATGTGGAGAGAACTTGCCACAAAAAAATGCTTAAGTTTCAGAGGAGCCTGCATCGTCTATACTTTTCCCTTAAGAGTGTTTTTCGAGGGAAGTTGAAGCACGAATGCTATTTCCTCATTCAATAAAGATGCAATCCAATCGTACCCCGATTTGGCCGTATAGGAACTAGAAGTAGTAAAGTGCCAGCAATAACTGTCGTCTCGATGGCCCGACAGTCGAATACTCAAAATTTGAAGAATAACCTCTCGGGGGAATAATTTCTTAACTGATTAAGTATTCCATGTTGTCCCATATGTTATGAGGAGTGCACCAACTCGCAAATTTGAAATAGCGATAGGGGAATCACTGAATCCTGGATAAGGCTCCTTCCTTGGTATCCATTATCCTCTCAGACTATGGTTTGTACTCCATTTCCAATCGTGCGTCTCAAACCCTTCTAAAGGATCGATCGATCACCCCCAAATACTACTCCAACCAAAATACATTCGCGTTGGTTTATGAGCTAAAAAGGTACAGTATGACAAAAGTAACACTCTTTCAGAATTTGTGCAAAAAGCGCATCAGACTTGGAACACAATCATCATAAATGTTTTGCCAGTACGGCATGATTAAACAACTCTAGAGATCGACATCCCATTCCGCCCATACGCTTGGTTGGCACAATTTTGACAATGCTACCTAATGAATTCCCCCTCCATTACTCTTTGTGGACCACCAATATTTTGCAATTGCACTATTGATCTTCTGTAGAAAACCTTTAGGCAACCTAAAACATGACATGATATAAGTTGGTATCGCCGGGGCAACTGACTTAATTATAATATCCTTTCCATATTTGGATAAAAACTTTTTTGAACAACCATTAATACGACTGCTAAGACGATTTCTAATATAGGCAAAAATCTTAGCCTTGGATCCCTGAAATTTTTCAGGAATACCCAAATGCTGACCACCACCCCCATCGGTGAAAATCCCCAGTCTCTCCTTCAGAAGATATCGATCCTGTAGTGGTACCTTCTTACCAAAAATATCTGTCGACTTTCCCAAGTTAATACAATGGCATGACGCTTGACCATACCTAGATAGGATATTACCAATGACATCACACTCCAGGAGATGGATCTTGTAGAAAAACAGACTATCGTCCACAAATAGAAGGTGAGAAAAAGCTGGACAAGAACGTACCGTTTTAATTCCATTAACTAGAAATTTTCGCTCAGCTACATGCAAGTTGGCAATAAGGGACTCGGTGCATAAAATAAATAGAAAAGGCGAGAGCGGGTCATCTTAACGGAGGCCTCACAAAGGTCGAATACCCCCTTTGGATACGCTATTGATTAGGACCCGATAGGTTACCGTTGTCACACATTGCATAATCCAATTTATCCATCTATTCACGAATTCTAATGTGGCCAAAACCAAATTGAGGAAATGCCATTCAACACGATCATATGCCTTGCTCACATCCATTTTAATTGCCATGAAATTGTGTTTCCCAACTTCCGAAGTATGTAGAGCATGAAACGCTTCATGGGTCATAAATATGTTATCTGTGATGACCCATCCTCCAAAAAACGCCGATTGGATCTTAGAGATGAGTAGAGGTAAGAAGACGTGAAGCCTCTAAGTAAGGACCTTCGAGATTATCTTGTAAATCACATTACAAAGACTAATTGGTCGGAAATCCTTCATCTCCTTTGCTTTATCCAGTTTTGGGATAAGACAAATATTTGTCTCATTAAGCTTACTGTCGAAAAAACCTTTATCCAGAAAATCTTGTACTGGTTATACAACATTATCACCAACGATATGCCAATATCGCTAGAAAAATAGCAGTCATACCATTCGGACTGTGTGCTTTTTCAGGTGCCATAGAAAACCGAGCAGTTTAATTTCCGCAGCTGGAACCGGTCTAGTCAACTGGGAATTAATATCTTCCATGACAACCGGTTGAAGATCTGGAGGACTATATACATGATAACCTTAGCAGATTTGGTAAACAAGCCTTTAAAGTAAGTGATAACTTCAGCCTCATTCTCCTCCTCTTCTTATGTCCAAATCCCATTGACCTTTATTAGACCCGATATCCTATTCCGAGCATGATGCTGCTTTGTCGTAGCATGAAAAAACTTGGTATTATCACCTTCTTGCAACTAGGTAACCCGACTCTTCTATTTCTAAAATATCTCCTCATCCAAGAGAGCATATCGGAGGCGATTGGTGAGTTCCAAAATCTCCTCTGTGGAATAATCCCCATATGCGTGAGCATCATTAATTTGCGCTTTCAAAGTGTCTGTATCCTGAAAGGAATTAATTTGCTCCTCACATCGCCATCTTGAGATACGACCTCGGGTATTCTTAATTTTGTCCCTAATCGAGATATCGAGGTGCAAAATGTCGCGGTGCCAGCCATCCCGGACAACACGTTCAAAATTTTTCTTTGTAGGCCACCGCTTATCAAACCGAAAAAGACATGTACCTTTCGGCTTGATATCATCCATATACATCATTATATGCATATGATCAGAACCCAGAACTGGAGGTACTCAACATAAGAGTGGGAAAAAAATGTTATGCCACTCCTCATCCCCCTTAGCGTGATCAAGAAGACAATGAATCGTATTCCTACCTCGCCTCCCCACCCACGAGAGACAGTTGCTAGTGAAAGGGAAGTCTATCATACCACAACATTCTCACATTAAACGAAAATCTAGAAACGAAGCATCGGGTCGGATATGACCACCTCGTTTTTCAGTATTATCAAAAATTTCATTGAAATCACCAATCATCTCCTAAGGCTATAATCTTAAGGCCCCAATTCGTTTTAAACGCTCACAAACCAAATCATGCTTTGAAACAACAGGAGCCCATAAAAAAGAGATATAATTTTTATTCCATCAATAGTAACCAGTACATCGATGATATTTTTAGAACTAAAAACAACCTGAACATCAAAAGAAGACAAAGAAAATAACGCTAAAGCACCACTTAGACCATAAGGGTTTGCAAATATTGAAGAAAAGACGATTATGTTTTGTTTCCGTAAGAAAAAGCATCCATGGAGAAATTGTACGCCGGAATTCCCTAAGACGCCTAACCGCCAAAAAGCTTCCATCTCCTTGACAGTACCAACTTAAAATCATCTATCTTTCCGCTTGTGGTTTCTCCGCAACCACTTGGTATAAGAAATTCCCAGACTCTTCCTCCAACTTGGAGACCATCTCTAGAACAAATGGAAAGCTTTCCTTAACCGAACTCGATTCACCTAGAAAATATGGCATATTCTTAATCACCTTCGAGATCTGGTAGATCGGAGGCGCAATCACCTTCCTTAGTTGCAACATCTTGGCCACACATGATTTTTTCAAATCATCTCAATTGTCCAATTTTAGGCCCACCAATAAACCTTTCAATGGAGAAACCATATCCTTAATTGTGTAAACACAATTCTCTCTGCCACATTGAAAATCATTCTTTGTTAATAATAATGGGCCACCAAAATCGAATTGTCCCAACAAAAATCCATGCGAAACATCATCGCCTACACCCACAAAACAAGGAAACACTAACATGCTTTTATCAAATGACTCAACAAGCCCATTTGAATTTTTTGAATCAATGCCAGATCTAAAGACTTCCATGATCCAATCTTTAGTCGATTGACCGGTTGGGCCTATATAGAACTTTTATCCAACTGAGAGTTATCAAGAAGCCCACTTTGAGACCATCTGGAATATTCGCTGTGGCACTCAAAATCGGACGCGAGACCTCTGACGGTGCAGGGAGCAGCGATGATCGTTGACCTGAGACAAAAATAGAAACAACTTCATCATCAACAAAGAGTCTACGACGAGTCTACCGTCGACTTGTCGGAGATACCCGAACTTCAGAAACACATGAATGAGTCGGTTGAACATCACGCAAATGCAGAGGGGAGACATTGGAATCTGCAGTACTGGTCGAATGTTGTCTTCTCCAACGACGCAAATCACGCCGACGACCATCATTATCATCATCTCGCCGAGGACCCTGAGAACCCCTAACACGCTTCGCCACCTTTGTACAAAACACATAATCATGAGTCAATCGAAAACATAGGTTACAATAACATTTAAGATGTTCATAACGCAACTTGACTACAATAGAGTCACCGGAGGCAAACGTCAATTCATGGACAAAAACCATAGACGCCGTAACTTCCAGGGAGACCCGAATTTGTGAGTTCTCCACATCCACGGTCTCGATTTCTCCCAAATTATTCTCTCATAATTCATGTATTCTATGCTTTTTGCTGTATACAAGAAAGTTGATCCAAAGTTTGATCCATCCGATAAGGGTTTAAAATTTCAATTTTTGGGTTTGAGTTCACTAAATAAATTCTAGGGTTTAGTTTTGAAAGGGTATGGTTTGATTTTGAGGATAAAGGGTTTAAATTTGAATTTTTAAAGCTATTTCAAATTTGTGATATATTTGGAACAAAAAAGAATTATGTGGTATTTTTGAAAAAATTGTGTTATTTTTGAAAAAAATAAGAATACGTGGTATTTTTGGAACACACCTACTTTTTGTAGTATTTTTGAGAATGCCCCTATATAAAAAGAAAGGAATTCTTTGGAATATTATTAAAAGATGTTCAAATTCCAAAAATACCATACTCCCAAAATTTTCAAAAATACCAATAAATTGTTGTTTTCCAAAAATACCACAAAAAATACAAAGTAAATTTTAAGGGTTTAGAATTTAAATTTTTGGGTTTGAATTCACTAATTAGAGTTTAGGGCTTGGTTTTGAAGGGGGTGAGTTTTGTTTTGAAGGTTTAGAGTTTAAATTTGAAGTATAAAAGCTATTTTAAATTTGTGGTATTTTTTGGAACAAAAACATTTTTGTAGTAGTTGTGATATTTTTGAAATTTTTAGGAGTGTGTGATATTTTTAGAATATATCTAGTTTTTTGGTATTTTTGATAATGTCTCTGAAAATAAATGGTATTTTACAAAATTTTCGGATTAAAAGAAAAAAATGAACTGAAAGGAATTAGGCCCATATTCGTTGATGGTTAGAAATATTAAAAGGAAAAATCTAAATTGAACCGTAAGGAGTTAGGCCCAACTAAAAGTATAAAGATGGTTCTTAATCCAGATAATAAAGTGTTCTTATCTTTGCACTACAAATTGCTTGGGCCTGGGATATAGATCCCTCATTATTGAATGTGATAACAAAGTGGTGATCGAGTGTATGCAATATCAGTCTCCCAATGAGTATATTGATAATTGGAGATGTGGTTTTCACTCAACTCTTTTTTTGTTTATACAAAATGTCTTAGCAACAAATGTGCTTATAGTTTAGCCAAGAACGATTTGTTACTATTGTTCAATTCTCATGTTTAGTCTATTTGTCCTGCATTCTTGTATTCTGTTTACCAGGATAATTTTTTGAACAATACTTTTTATCTTGACCAATTTTTCATAGTATATATATATATATATATTTTTTTTTTGAAAAGTACCAATTTTTCATAGTTGTAGTCAAGGCCGGCCCTGATGGGAAGCTAGGGAAGTAAGGGTTTCAGGCGCATAATTTATATAAATTTTATGGACATAAAAAAACATCATTTTTAGTCTCTATAAGGATTCTTTGGGACGAATTCGATCATCACCTCCTAATAAAAGACATCATATTTGTTCTCGATTTTAAGCGTAAAATATCTTAGGACCAGCACTGGACTTTCAGTGAAAATGTTTATCTTCAATTTTTGACTCACGTTCATTTAGCGCTGTTATTGACGTTTTTTAATGGGTAACAATAGTTCTCTAGATTGGTTTATTTACAAAATTATCACACAAAAAAATATACAGTGTCTTTGGAAGCTAGTTTGGCTTTGTGGAGGAAGTTGGTAAGATACCCACAACGCAAACAATATTAAATAGAACAAGAAATTAATTAGGCAAATAAATAAGCTCCGTCACACGTTGTTGGATGAATTTTGTATTCGTACATTTGTACTCATTTTTTTTTTCTTTTTAAAAAATTGGCGATACCTACAAACACTTGAACAGGTAGCATTTTGACCACTTTACAAGAATGCTCTAGTCCTTTATTAATATATATTTGTTTACTAAAGTCTGCATTATATTATCTAATCATATACTTTATTCTTCATCTATTTGTTCGACAAGCTTTGTGATATAAAAATTCCTTCGAAATGCCAACTCCCTATTGGTTGGGAAATTTATAATTATAAGAAAATATCAAAAAGGGACATTTTGTATAAAGTAAGTATAAGATTCGTAAACGCGTAAGTTGGAATTTATACATGAAATGCTGAATGCAAGATCGGTTTAGGGCAAAACTTATCACGATGAATGTTATAAATTATAGATGTTTTTTGTAAAAATAATATTCTTTGGGTTTTAAGATGTTAAAACAATTTTAATATATTTTAATTAATTATTTTGTTTTATTGTTTTGTTAATTTAACTTTTAAATCATAACAAACTGTCATGTTATTTTATTAAAATAACTTTTCCATATATATATATAAGAGACATATTTTTTGGATATGTATAGACACCCAAAAACGTTGGGCCGACACTAGATTCACAATAGATGGATTTATTAAATATTTTATCTACAATATATTTAAATGAAATATTTTATTTTCAATTTTTTTAGTTTGATCATATTTTATAAGTTATCAACTACTTAAATTATTGTAAAGGCTGTAATAAAAGTATATATACACATAATCCATCATATATTCTTATTTTTCATAGTTTTCTCATATAAATCCACTAATTATGTTTCTAATTTTTTTTATTTATTTAAGAAATTTTTGTTATAACATTTTATATAAATAATACAACATAATACTATTTAAAATAAATACTCTTATGTATCTTAAATTATCCAAATAAAAATGTTTTGAGTTTCAATGACACAATACATATCATAATAATTCATGACACAAATAATAATATTAAATAATACATATTATAATTCTTTAAGAAATATCATACATAGTTTTCAAAACCATGCAGCAAAAGAAATATTTAAAATATGTTTTAACATATGCATACTTTTGGTTTATTTATTATGACAAATAATATTAATATAGATTTTATAAACATATCTATATTATTAATTGGGAAATACTACTTAAAAAGTAACCTTATTTTAGTAAAAATATTACATAAAATGCCATTAATTTAGAAAACAACATTAAAAATAAATAAAGGACAACTCTAACAAATACTTTTTTTTTCTTCTTAAATATGTGCAACCAACTATTTACATTTTAAAATTACAATAACATTACTTACGTTATATATACGTGATATATAGATATTGGTAACAATAATATAACTTACGTTATATATATAAATGATAAAAGTTTAACATATATAGATATTGAAAATCAACTTTGATGAACATCTTTCATATAAAAGGTTCTGAAATACATTAATGTTATAAAATAAAAATTAATTACTTCTTCAAAACCTAAATTAAGAATTAGTGATTTTAGAATTATTGTTTTTTCGGGTGGAAAACAAATAATGTGTTTTCAAAATTTATAATGACGGATTATGATTGTTGTTTCTATAACCATGATTTATGCAATTTTAAATATACATATTCACTATGTTATGCAATTTTAAATATACGTATTTACTCTGTTATGCTATTTAAATTGTGTTATGTAGTTTTAACATTAAATATATTTTTAACTATTAAATTTTTTTTTTTGTAGGAAATAAAATAATGCTAGTAAAAATTAGTGCTTTTGGGGTCAATGTTTTATTGGTCAAAAACAAATATATTTTTAATATAGATGGCATATAATGGGATATATATGTTTTCAATATCTATACATGATAAATTAGTGTTGTTACTTATAGTATCATAACTTAAACAATTTTAAATAAATTGTTTTACCCTCTTATACAATTTTATACTTCCTTATGTAGTATTAATTTTATAAATAATTTTATTTTTTATTTTATTTTGGAAATAAAAAGAAATAAACTATTTATTTTAAGAATTATTCTTTTAAGGACCATTGTTTTTACATGTCAAAAATATATATCTTAATATATATGCCGCATAATATTTTGTGAATATAAAATTAGTCTTATGAAAATGCATGTCGAGCGCTATATACACATATTACACTATTAGAAAAACTAAAATAGACATTTTAAATAGTCGAATTATATAGTACATTTACTCATTTTATCTAGCGTATTACGTATATTACATCATATACAAATCAAATAAGAAACACTAACAAAAACTTTACCAACATTATTAAGGTAACCAAACTTTAAAAACATAAAAACATAACCAGTACATCGTGCGGATTAAAAACTAGTTTGTGTTACTAAACATAAAACATTCTAACTTATTTATTACTATTATTAAAATTTTAACACCCTATAAACTAGCCATTCTAAATAATATTATTATTTTATATTAAATTTAAAATTTTAGAAAAAATAAAATGACAATAATAGTAATTTTAAACTCATTATATAAATATGTGTGTGTTATATGCTATTGCAATATTTAATTAACTTAAGTAAATGATCAATTTTTTAAATAATTCTGATGATATATCATATAAATTAATCACAAACAAAAAATTTAAATAGTATTTCCTTTCAATATCTAGTAAACTTGCAAGTTGTTTTTTGATAAATAATAGCATAGACTAAATATTTATAATAAATAAGTAATATAATATTACATTTTATTATGTATTGAAAATGGTTCGCCGATCCTTTATAACCTAGTGGTAAGTAAATACTTAGATCATCTCCAACTCTAAATTAATGTTTGTTCCAACTCATAACTTTAAATGTTACTCTAAAAAAAGAATATTATAAGAATATTCTATTTGTACTTTGTTACTAATTGTGAATTGTACCATGTATTTTTTATTTTTTTCAAATTGATCTTAAATGTTTTGTTCTTTGCAAAAAATAATAAAAACTATAAATATAATATAAATAAAATATTACAATATTATTAAAACAACATTACATCATAAAACAATAAAACATAACATATTTTGGTTTAGTTAATACCATTAGTGTATTTGTTCACAAATGATCAATTGATGCATTTCGAAGTAAGAAATGAGCTTTTTTTCTTTGATCGATTAACAATCTCTTGAAAACGAATAAGAAGATGAACAACTTCTTCATTAGTTCTTTTGGACAATATTTTAATGGTATGTGAGGACCGGGGAGGGATATACCGCATTTTATAGAAAAAGTGTCAATATGGTTAAATTTATGTGTTTCTTTTATTTTGTTGCTTTTGTGTCTTTTAAAATTACGTGACTAGTATGATTGCTTAAATTTATATTTATCTTTATCTTTATATGTTTTTTTATTTTGTATTTTTAAGTTTATATTATTGTGTTATTTTTGTTTTTGTATTTAAAATTAATTCTTCAACAAAATAACAAGATATAACAATAAAGGGACACTTTGTAAATAAAATAGTCCAACTCTAAATCTAGAGTAAAATTTAGAGTTACTCTAAATTTAGAGTAAAAAAGGAAAAACTCTAAATTTAGAGTGTGATTAAAAGTTGAGTTGGAGTGCACTTTACTGTTGTATTGCGTTTTTATCCACTTTAGGCATCGATTTAGTTCTTGTTTTGGTTAGTTTCATTTGCATTTAGAATAGTTTAGGTTGCATTTTGCATTCTATTGCATATTTCAGGTACCTAAGGAAGATGGAGCTTAACCGAGTCAAAACCGAAGGGAAAGAAGGCAAAAGAAGCCGAAGGAGCTAAACCGGACATGGTATCGGCCACCCGTACCGGTTGGGGTAGACCGATACCTGTCACGAAGGGCCAAAACCGGTACATTTCGACCGATACACCCATACCAGTTGGGGTGTATCGGTTGGAATGAACCGATATCAGATGCACGCAAGAAGTACCAGCATTCAAGTATCGGCATAGCTTGACCGCTACCAATATCGGCCAACCGTACCGGTTGTACCGGCCGATATTGGGTACTAAAAGAGAAAAAAAATCTTGTTTTAAGAACACTTGAAAAAGACCTAAGTTTCATTCTAGCTTTATCTTAGAACTTTCTCTGTAAAAACCTTTGTCTACTTTTTAGTCTATTTGATTTCAGTTTTCGATTTCTTATCTTTTGTTCTTAATTCTTGTTATTTTCGATTTCTTCCATGGGAAAACATAGTTCTAACATGAGAATATGTGTTTTCTTCATGGGATGTGAGTAATTTCATTAAGCAAATGGGCTAGGTAGATTAGGGTGATTTGATGGTGAATCTAGATGTTTAGGTCTTACAATCCTTAAATCTTCATACAATAGATGTTCTTAACGCTAGGTTTAACCTGATTAATTGAATCTAGATCATAGGAAAATTATCGCCCGAAAGGTGTTCGATAGAATTCCTGAATCAATCTTTGTATGCTAAATGAGGCCTAGCCAAGAGATTGTGTTAGTTAGTTTAGGGTTGAATATAGATTATATCATAATGTTTCTTAATCTCGTTGATTAGTCAAGAAATTGTATTAATCGCATGTTTAGGAAAATGATTAGTACCACGAGAGTGGATTAGTCTATAAATGGGAGTCTTAGACCAAGGATTAGCATTTAAATATTAGCATAGAGCGTCTTAGGAAGTCATTGATCACACGAGTCGTTGTCTTAGCCCGTTTGTTTAGCCTTTTTATTATAGCATTCTTCGTTTAACTTTAAATCTCGTTTTCAATCATTACACGTTTTATTTGATAATCATAATCAACTCTTAATAGTTTAGACTGAACGTAATTCTCGTAAGAACTAATTAGTTAATTGCATCTTGAACTGGAATTGACACCTAAATACTACATCGAAAGTCAAGTAGTTTAGGATTACTTGCTAGATAGGAGTAAAAACCTGTTTATCAATTTGGCGTCGTTGCCATTTCCGGATTTTGATTCGCAATTAGTTCTTTGAATTTTTTTGGGACTAAGCCAAATTTTCCATACATTACTAATTGCTCTACATCTCTTGTTTATGCATTTTCAGGTGTATGCACCTGAGAAGTAGAGGCAATACCGATCTCATTCCGATTGTCGAGGACATCAATGCTCTTGAACGTCGGAACGCTCGTGCACGTCGTAACCAAGACCGTCCCCCTCACGTTAGACGGTTAGATTTAGAGATGGATAACCCGAACAACCACGCTGGTGGACGCACCATAGGAGAAAATGATGCCCCTAACGCTCATACTCAGCGAACCGGGATCAAACCACCAGCCATCGCTAACAAAAATTTCGAAATTAAGTCAAGCTTAATCACTATGGTCCAGAACTCTAAGTTCCACGGTCTGCCTATGGAGGACCCATTAGACCATTTAGATAATTTCGACATGTTGTGCAGCACTGTCAAAATCAATGGAGTGACAGAAGACGCTTTCAAGCTGCGATTGTTTCCTTTCTCATTGGGAGACAAAGCACATTCTTGGGAGAAGAATGTCCCCACTGCATCTGTGGAAACTTGGGACGCTTGTAAAAAAGCGTTTCTAACAAAGTTCTTTTCCACAAACCGAACCGCACAAATCCGTAATGAGATATTTGGATTTGTACAAAGAGGAACTGAGTCCTTTGGGGAAGCTTGGGAACGGTTCAAGGGGTAAACACTACAGTGCCCACATCATGGTTTCTCTGGGGAGAGTTTACTGAGCACTATGTACCGCGGTCTAGCTCCCAAATACCGCATGATGCTTGACACTGCAAGTCAAGGAAATTTTTTCAGTCAAACAGAAGAAGATGGACTGAAACTGGTGGAAAACCTTGCTCAGAGTAATAGCAATTATGGGGATGATTATGACCGGTCTGTAAGAGATGGTAGTGGGGACAATGGTTTTAAGAAAGCCTTGAAATCGCTTGAGGACAAGTTAGACAAGTTCATACTCTCTCAGCAAGGAACGGTCAACTTT
>OVBE01009440.1:0-16031 GCA_900406425.1 Iberis pinnata | reverse complement strand
AGCGTTTATAAAATACTGCGATAATAGATGAGGGCATATCATAGCTAATAATATTAAAGCTATTGTTGACAATGATATATTATAACAGAAAAGATAAGTGCTATTGTTTACGATGATGTATTATAACAGAAAATATAAATACTATCGGAAAAAAGGACATTTGATAGCAACCAAACTAAAACGCTATCATTAAATTAGATATAACATAGCAATACATTCAAACGATGTTGTAGTGTATTATACGATAGCAGTTTTTGTTAACGCTATAATAAGTGACCAACCTACGATAGCTGGTCCAGTCACAGCGTTTATGAAAACGCTATCAAATGCCTTTTATAGCNATAGCAGTTTTTGTTAACGCTATAATAAGTGACCGACCTACGATAGCTGGTCCAGTCACAGCGTTTATGAAAACGCTATCAAAGGCCTTTTATAGTGTTAATCGTGTGCTATCAATGAGACTTTTTCTTGTAGTGGAGAATGGGAAGAGGCGTAGCTTAAAAGCGTCCTCACTCACACCATTAATCTTCGTGAGGCTGCAGAAGCGATCAAACTCATCCAGGTGATCGAGTTGATCCTCCATAGGAAGACCATGGAAATTGTCCCCCTGCACCATTGCTATTAGACTATGCTTGATCTCGAAGTTTTTGTTTTGAACTGCAGGTGGGTTGATTCCATGTCGAATGGTGTGAGTGTTTGGGTTGTCACTAGCACCTATATTGTGTTGGTTATCTCATTTAATGTTGTCTTCCAATTGTAAATCTAACCTCCTTAAGTGTTCCACACGTTCTTGTTCACGTCTCGCGCGAGAGTATTCTCGTTCAAGAGCTTGGATGTCTTCATCAATAGGAATTAAGTCTGTTGGTCCTCTGCTTCTCAGGTTCATACACTGCTACGCAAGTACCTGAAAAGAAAGCAAACAAAGGAAAACAAAGTGAGTATGGTAGAAAAAAGAAACTTGATCGCAAAAGATCCAAAATCCAAAATGTAGCAAACAAACACCCAATTAGCAAGGGCGCCAAATTGATAACATGATTTTTATGATCAAATCCCCATTATACACATGCGTTGTAGTATATATGAGGTGTCAATCCAGTCAGGTGTGTTTCTAGCCATATGAAAGCAATTGGAACTAATGATTAAAGTAAATATAAAAATGGGGGTTTTGCTAACAAGTCCTAAGTGAAGAGAAAATGCATGGAACTAAAAACATAAACAACAGCAAACATGCATAAGTAAGTAAAAAGGTGAAAAGGAAAAATAAGTAAAAACAGAGGAAATGTAAAAGAGTGAAAAGGATGCAATCAAGAAAGGGTCCCTAGGGATGGGGTAATTGGGTAGCATTCCTCCTTGGACTCCCTAAGTGTCTAACATACCTCATACAATGAGCTAATCCCTAGGAGATAGAATCACAAATAATCAAATCCAATCCCTTGGCAAATGAAATCAAACTAGATGACAACCAGACCTAACTCCCGTTAGCGGAAGTACACCTAACATGCATTATGAACCATCTACCTAAGCCAATAAGCCTCCTAAACAACTAATTCCTTAGGCTGAGATGCATATCCTAAGAATCTAATTCCTTAGAAGGGGATGAAAATCTCTGAAATCAACTAGATCGGGTCACTCCAATTGAATCACTTTTCAGGTGTTGAAGTGCCTAAGATCATATCTCACCGGGTCAAGTTGAAATGTCAGCATTAAGTGTAGTGAAACATAAGGGATCTATTAAAACATTAAAGCTTAGACACCTACGTGAACAAGGAAACAATACTACCATATCCCATCCTCAAGGAACATAGGTTACTCACACAACATAAGGGACGCAAAATCAGAAGAACATAAAAGCATAGCTACTAAAGAAAACATTTTAGATCAAAGGTCAACAACTAAGGACAAAATTTATAAAACCCTAAAGCAGAAGAAAAGATAAAACAGAACAAGATGCATAAGATGAAGATCTAAAACATCAAGAACATCAACCTAGAAAATAACAACATCAATTGAACAGTAACAAAACAGAAGAAAATGATCAAAGCTAAAATAGAAGATTAAAAGCCTAAAAACTTAGATCAATATGCACCAGATGGATTACAACCCTAAACTATGCAGGAAAGTAAAGGAAAATAGAATATTAACATAAAACTTAAAAGAAATTTGGGGTTTGACATGAATAACACTAAGAATAAAAGAGAGAAAACATTAAACCTAAGACAAAACCTAAAATGGCAAAAAGAAAAAGACTGCCCCTAAATGAAGGAGTTTTAGGGCTTTATATAATATTTAGGAAAAACCCTAAAACGCATAAAAGACAAAATACAATCATTAGACTGGATCTTGGGTCAGGTCCATCCTGATTCGAGTTGGTCAGGTCGGAGCATGTTTGGCTCGAGCTGAGAAATGCTTATGATCGAGCCATGTAGAAATGGTGCAAAGTATGATCGAGTTAAGGAGCTTGGGCTAAGACCAGACGAAGTTTGGCTTGAACGCCGGATCGAGCTGGAGTTAGCCTGGCTCGATCGCTGGATCAAGCCGAGATGATATATGGTCGAGCTATCCGGGAGAAGGAGTTGGGCTGAGACAAAGTAGAGGTGGCTCGATCATCAGATCAAGCCAAAGTTCGAGGCGTGAATTGCATGCTTGATCGAGGTGGTCGAGAGAGCTTTGGGAGTGATCAAGCGAAAGGAGATGTGGCTCGATCACGAGATCGAGCAAAAGGTGGAGGTGGCCAAGAGAGAGATCGAGAGTGATCGAGCCAAAGGAGATGTGGCTCGATCACGAGATCGAGCCAAAGGTAGATGTGGCCGCGAGAGAGAGATCAAGCCGTGTAGGAGTGGCTCGATCATGAAATCGATTTGGGCCTAGTGCTGGATCGAGCCAAAGAAGTTGTGATGAACGAGTCGGGCCTTTGTGCTGGTTCTGTTCCACGCATTTTCCATTCCTCTTCTGAATTCTCACAAATTATCCTGAAAACTCCTGAAAAATCTCCAAAATGCATGCATATGCAAATGCTAATGCAAAAATCCCTAAAAATCACAAACTTGCCAATAATAACTATAAATGCAACATATGAACACCTAAAGACCTAAAAATTGATGCTAAATGACTTCTAAAAACCATGAAAATATAGACACATCAAAGACCGATGACTTCCTGAGGTTGACTTTAAGACCTAATTTTTTTTCCAAAACGATCCAAAACTTGGAGAATGCCATGTATCAAGTTGGCCTATCCATCAGAGAAGATATCATCTGAGAAACAAAGATGGGTGAGGCCTAAGTCACGACAGTACGGGTGGTACCCAAACTGTCCTGAAGCTGCCGCTACATTCAAATGCTTTGACAATACATCATTAGCAAAACATACAAATAAGGTGAGAGAGCACAACCTTGGCGAATTTGCTGGGAACTAGGAAAGTAACCTACGGGTTAACCATTGATAGAGATGGAGAAGGTAGTAGTGGAGAGAAATAGATGAATCCAGTGAATAAAACGTAGTAGAAATTCCATTACTTGCATGACCATTATAATGAAGTCCCAATTGACTGTGTCAAAATCCTTTGCGATAGTCCTTGACAATATGTGTTGTAAGCATTACATTTTCTAAAAGCATACATATGGCCTTTAACAAACGCACTTTGGTTTGACTCACTAAAGTCCATAAGGCAAGCTTTCAGACGATTAGCCAGTATCTTGGAGATCACTTTGTAGATCACATTGCAGCAGGAGATAGGATTATAATCTTTCAATGTTTGGGGATCGTCACATATTGGGAACAGCAAGACTAAGGTAGCATTGATACCACGGGGAAAGAACCCATATATGAAGAATGATTGAATGGCATCTATGAAGTCATTACCAATGATAGAACAGGCTTCTTTGAAGAACTCTACCGTGTACTCATTCGGATCTAGAGATTTATTTTGAAGGCATAGATAAGAGAGTCACATGTATCTCGACGGGTTGGACCTGAGCCATGAACGTCTCTGCAAGAGCTGCAGAGCATCTATGAGTGAGTAAATTAGCATGTGCGGGCGTAGACAAGGGAAGAATTTTTGGGGTCAAAAACGGTACAATCGGAATCAATGACCAAGAAGTATGAGCGATCCCAGTCAATGGAACATTCTAACCAAAATCACAATATTTCCAAAAATACACTTCAGAAGAAACGTACAACAGTCATCGAACAACCACGAAACCATCTTTGTAATCTTTTGTCCTTAATCAAGAAGGTTTTTTCTTATCGGGTTTTCCGATCACTAAGGTTTTAATGAGGCAAGTTGGTTCGCTTACGGCCAACATTCGTGAAAAAACTAAAGACCACGACAAATAATTTCAGAAAAACGATGATTAAGTCAAGACTTTCCAATAAATGTTTAAGGCTCCGAACATTATTTACAAGACGAATGAGAACACGTACGATGAACGAACAATCAGCTCACCGGTTGGAAAGCTAAAATGCCCAAGTTTAGCTCGCCAGCTAGCGAGATGGATTTCAACAGTTCAGCTTGCCAGTTGGCAAGCTGAACTCACGTGTTCAGCTTGCAAGTTCAGCTCACCAGTGGCAAGATGGCTCCATCACAAACCTCTCGTCTCTTGTTCTGTATTGTTCCGAGGTTCCGCTGGAATTCTGCGACCAAAACCATGAAACTTATTCTTCTCGTATAAATTCCAAAATAATAGACGGTACCGGCTAAGTGTGGTGAAGACTGTATCATATCGTCGTACAAAAAACTGAGTCTCTAATAGAAATCGTAAAATCGCCTCGACCGCATAACGGTCCGATGAGCCCTAAAATGCGATAAACAACCCATTTACGATTCTAGGTGGAAACTCGGCCCAAATACGATGACGGTCACATCTTGTTCCGCAAGCCATAAAGAAGTGGAAGGAATTCAGAAAAGGAATATTTCCGCAGAAGAATTGGAGGAAGAAAGGGAAAATGAATAAGTTACATAGTTTATATAAAAGATGAGAAGAGGAAGAGCTAGGGACATTCAACTCTCCACACCAAAAGACTTAGGGTTTTTATGATATTTTTCCGTTCTTAGAGAGCTACGATTCAATCAGGTTATCAGTCTCTGTTGTTAGATCTAGGATATACTAGCTGATGATTCTTGCGGTCTAATACACTTTGAAAGGCTAGAAATCAACTGGATGGATTGCGGAAGATGAATGAATGTGAAATGGATTGTGGAACATGTTATGGACATAATGGAGTTAATGGACACACGAAAAGGATCCGAAATACCTTTAATACGCCAAGGAATCCAAGGATATGACACACCAAGGAAGGATGCTGCTGGATATACACCAACAGACTTGGAAGAAGCCTCTGGTTATTACTCACCAAAGGAAAGGATGCTGCTGGATATTACACACCAACAGACCTGGAAAGAAACTTAGATATTATACACTAAGAACCCGAATGCTCTACTAGATATTACACACAAGAAAAGACTTTAAACAACCTTAGATATTACACACTAAGGCCAAACATCTACTGGATATTACACACCAGTAGAACTTGAAAGATATTACACACTCTCAAGGATCCAAAATTCAGAACTGAATCATAAAAGGTTGGATGAAGGTTTAAAGTTTTCAACAACATGAATATAAAGAGAATAAGAGAGTTCATTCATGTAAAGGAGAGAAAACATTAAAGTTCGTCAATCTTGCATGTAAGAGAGAGAAAGCCACTTCATTAAATATTGTCCATGCATAAGCTGCAAATTTAGAGCTTTCCTTGAGTTTCTTTGAGTTTAAGCTGATTTAAACTAATAGGCTCCTTTAGACTTGTATAAGTGTTGGCTCTTACTCGTCTTTTGTTGGACTTCATTTGATCAACTAATGGGCAATTATGTAGTGATCCATTTGCCTCATTAAAAACCTACTTTGGAAAACCCATTGGGACAAAACCAAAGCAGGGAAAAAGAGTACAAATGGATACACTAACCCATTTTTTGATCAACCTTAGCTTGAATGCATATGATAGTTATTGTATCATATTCAAGCATAAATCACTGGAAATGTTCCAAGACTGATTTAACAGCAACTCCATAGCTCCAGCAAGCTTCTTTTTCCTTGATTTTTTTCATTGTTCCAGCTAGAATTTCCAATGCATCCTCGGGTACAAGTTCAAGTTTAGCTCCATATCCATCTCCTATGCATTGCTTTCCAGGATCATATCATACTCCCCCTCTTGAAAAAGGTTTGTCCTCACATCTATTTGTTTTCCTGCAAGAAAAGTCACAAAATTAAGATAATTGATCATGAAGCTTAGTTTAACCTTACATGGAAGTCCAATTTAATAGGCTTCCTTGAACACCTTTGTCCTCTTGATTTTTCCATTTTGTATATCCGGGATGTCGAGTAATACAAGGCCTTCTTGAACTTCATTAATTTCTTCAAATCTTCTAAAGATGTCTCCTGGTTTCCATAAGAAGTTCTAGAATAGAAATTCACATCCAAATCAACGATAAAGGGTATTACCATAAGTAAGCTCAAAATGATCAGGTTTAAAGAAAATAATGATCCAATTGGTTGGTCCTGCTTCTGGTTAAGTCTTTGGCCATCTTGAATCCTTAAAAGGTTGGTAAAGATGATCCAAGGAGATGCTAGGATAGATTTTGCCAAATTGGACGGTTTATAAGCTTGCCAAGTTGTGATTTTTGCTTTTATTGACAAAAATGTAGTAATTCCACTCCAAGACTGCTGGTTTACAGCTTCTTTCCTTGGTTGCAACCTACAAATCCTGAAAAATAGAAAGCAGCCAAGATGAATCGTTTCTTTAGAGCCCAAAATCAGGTGGTGGTCCGGCTACCCTTGTTCAATAACATATTGATGCTTTTGTTCTTGAATTGGTTTGAACATTTGAGCATTAATTCTAGTGCATGATTTCAAAACCCTACTTAGCCATGCCTTGTCTCTGTTCTTAGTTTTCCAAGGTGTTGAATTCCCAAAAAAATCAATATGTTCTGGTTCATGGTTAAAGTACTCCAATGTCTTTGTAAATATTGCTTCTTGATCCAAAATGATCTTCTTATTACCTGAAATTTGCTCAAGTTTCTTGATAGTACCAAAAGGACTTTCAAAAATATTGGGAAATTCATACGTAGATAGAGTAGGATCATAATTAACCAAGGTTTTGATTGGGCCTTGTGTAGGCTTCATTTTCTTGTCAGGTAGACTATATTGGTTCTCTTTTGACTTTATTTGTAGCTCGTTAGTATCCACATGATTAGTTTGATAGGCTAGCCTATTGGCAAGTGTAGAATCCATCACAAAGTCTGTTTTATGTTTAGTGCTTCAAAAGGGAGGCAAACCTTGGGGACAATCTTCTTGAAAAACATTTTTATAATCCTGTAAAAGAGTTTTTCTCTGACTCAGAAGAACCGGTGCATGGTTAGTAAAATTAGCAAAACCATTTTTTGAATATATGATTTCTTTTACCTGACCTGAGTTAATAAAGAAGTTATAATGCTTGGCTACATTTTTTTCCTTTTCTTCCCTTTGTTTCAGCTGCAGCTGGTCTTTGTATACCTCTTGTGAAGTCATTGGAAGTAAAGTGAAATTCTTACCTCTAAATTCAAAGGAATAGCGGTTAGTGAATCCATCATGAATTACTTTTCTGTCTGATTGCCATGGCCTTCCGAGTAGTATATGTCTAGCTTCCATAGGTAGTACATCACACAAGACTTCATCTTCATATTTACCAATGCATATATGAACAATAACTTGGCTGTTGACTTTCATTTCACCATCTCCATTCAGCCATTGAATCGTATAAGGCTTAGGATGCTTCGTAGTCTTTAATCCAATCTTTTGAACCATGTTAGTTCTAGAAACAGTATTAGTAGTACAATTACCCCCATCAATAATGAGACTACATACCTTGTTGTGCACATGACATCTTGTATGGAACAAATTTTCTCTTTGCACATTTTATTCTTCTTTAGATTGTGCACTTAATGTCCTTCTTGTCACTAGTAGTTCTCCATTTGCTGGTGGTTTTTCGTAATTTTCAGAAGATTTATAATGTACTTCTTGATTCTCATCTTCAGATTCTATATCCCCATTATCTAACATAATAATCACCTTCTTGTTGGTGCATTCATTAGCATAGTGCCCTCTTCCATCGCATTTTAAGCATTTTAAATCTCTGGTTCTGGTTAGATTAGCAATAGCATTGCCTTTATCTCTGAACATATTGGAATTCGCTTTAGCTTCATCTTTTGGTGCTGAAATACTTGGTCTTGAATCCTTTTGATAAGGCATGTTTTCTTTTGAATAATTAGGCATTGTATAACATGTTCCATAATTTTTTTGCTATGAACCTTCCTTTTAAGTTGTTGCGCAATGAGAATTGCCTTATGTAGCTTCTCTTCTAAATCCACATAGTGCTGAAGCTCCAAACAGTCTTGAATTTCTTTGTTTAGACCTCCTAAAAATCTGGACATGGTTGCTTTTCTATCTTCTTGCACATAAGCTTTTATTAGAAGTGACTCCAATTCGTGAAAGTACTCCTCAACACTTCTATTACCTTGTACAAGTCTTCTCAGTTTCTGGTGCAGTTCTCTATGGTGATGACTTGGTACAAACCTCTTTCTATAATTGCTTTTAGTTCAGCCCAAAGTCTCAACTGGATTTTCATCATCATTTCTCCTAGACGTAACCAGTTGATCCCACCAACTCAAGGCATAGTCCTGAAATTCAATTGCTGCCACTCTCACTTTATTAATCTAGGTGTAGTCTTGAAAATCAAACACCAACTCTATTTTCTTAGGCCTTTGCTGCCTTTCTTCTCTAGCACGTCTTTGTCTTCTATGGCTACCTTGAGTAGTAACACTTCTTTCCTCATAGTAATGATCAATATCTTCATCTCTAGATTGGTGGTTGTGAATTCTATGTTGCCTTATTGGTCCATTATGATCAGATTTTTGGCTAGACATTTGATGAAATTCTTGTTGTATAACATTCATACGTTCATCTAGATATGCATTCAATTGCTTAGCCTGGTCTCTCATCATTCCCCTCAAGGTGGCTATCAAAGCTCCCAACAACAACTTGTGGTTGTTACTACCCTCACCTTCATTTTTTTAAACCATTGTACCTTGCACAAATAGCAAAACAATCAACTTATATTACTCCTAACCAACACAATAACTATTTAAGCACAATTCTGCAACAAAACAGATTTTCAGAAAAAATCCAGCAGAATACTAACAGTCAAAATTAATTTTCTTGCAACCACAGATCATTATCTAATGATTTAGGACACAAAATCTATTAGTTTATCACTTAACAAAAGTCCTAAATATCACATAAACGAATTTCGTAATGATCTATTGAAACGGAATTTAAAGAGACAAAGCCGCAGTTAAAGAGTCAAATGAGGGCAGAATGAGAAACTCCTTGTTTTATCAATACCAAACCCTTCAAAGTGGCTCTGATACCACTTGATGTGATCCTCCTAAGGAACGCAACACACTTTGAAAGCTGGAAACAAATTTGATGGATTGCGGAAGATAAATGAATGTGAAATGGATTGTGGAAGATGTTCTGGACAGAATGGAGTGAAAGGACACACACACACAAAGGATGCGGAAGTCCTTTAATACGCCACGGAATCTAAGGATATGACACACCAAGGAAGGATGCTGCTGGATATTACACATGATCAGACTTGGAAGAAGCCTCTGGATATTACTCACCAAAGGAAAGGTGATGTTGGATATTACACACCAACAGACTTTGAAAGGAACTTAGATATTACACACCAAGAACCTGAATGCTCTACTGGATATTACACACCAAGAAAGATTTGAAACAACCTTAGATATTACACACTAAGACAAAACACCTATTGGATATTACACACCAACAAAACTTGAAAGATATTACACACTCTCAAGGATCCAAAATTCAGAACTTATTCATAAAAGGTTGGATGAAGGTTTAAAGTGTTCTACAACATGAATATAAACAGAATAAGAGAGTTCATGCATGTAAGAGAGAGAAAACATTAAATTCATCCATATTGCATGTAAGAGAGAGAAGACCACTCCACTAAATGTTGTCCATGCATAATCTGCGAATTTAGAGCTTTCCCTGTATTTCTTTGAGTTTAAACTAATTTAAACATTCCAAATAGGCTCCTTTAGACTTATATAAGTGTTNAGAGAAGACCACTCCACTAAATGTTGTCCATGCATAATCTGCGAATTTAGAGCTTTCCTTGTATTTCTTTGAGTTTAAACTAATTTAAACATTCCAAATAGGCTCCTTTAGACTTATATAAGTGTTGGCCTTACTCCTATTTTTGGACTTCTTTTGATCAAATAATGTGCAATTATGTAGTGATCCATATTCCTCATTAAAAACCTACTTTAGAAAACTCATTGGGATAAAACAAAAGCAGGGAAAAAGAGTAGAAATGGATACACTAACCCTTTTGTTGATCAACCTTAGCTTGAATGCATGTGATAGTTATTTGTATCCTATTCAAGCCTAAATCAGTGGAAATGTTCCAAGATTGATTTAACAGCAATCCATAGCTCCAGCAAGCTTCTTTGCACTTGATTTTTTTTCATTGTTCCAGCTAGAATTTCCAATGAATCCTCGGGTACAAGTTCAGGTTCAGCTCCATATCCATCTTCTTGTGCATTGCTTTCCAAGATCATATCCATACCACTGATCCGAGAGCACACTTACAAACCTTTCAGATTGCGATGGGGATATCGAAACTAAGGGAAGGAAAAAAAGATGCAGGCTTTTTCCTCCTTGTCGTCGAACATCTCAAAGGAGCAGCTCTCAAATGGTTTTCTCGACTAAAGCATAACTCCATTGGTAACTTCCGACAAATCTCCTCGGAATTCCTCAAACCATACTCCATGTTCATTGATAGAGAAACCTCCGACGTTGATCTCTGGAGCCTTGCTCGAAAAGAAGATGAATCTCTCAGAGTTTTCATGACGTGATTCAAAATCGTGATGTCGAGAGTTAGCAGTATTAGCGAAAAGGTAGTCGTTGACGCATTCCATAAAACTCTCGGTTACAAATCTAAATTTAGAAAATGGATAGCCCTCAAAAAACCGCGTACGATGAAGAAGAGATGAAAGTTATCTCACAATAGCATAAGCTGGCAAAGGCGCCCGTAAAAGACGCTCCCTCTGAACATAAGTCAAAAAAGAAAAACTATCGTAAGGACCAGTACTTCCATCACGAAGGGGAGGACCTTCAAGGAGCGCATAATTACGCTATAAATCTGTCATCAGAACAAGGACGAACGTCCGGAAACACCTGAGCTAGGAACACCGCCTACGACGAAAATGCCTTCTTTGAATTCCATCAGGCAAAGGGTCATTCTACAAAAAACTACAAAGTTCTTGGGGCAAGACTAACGGCAAAACTGCTCGCTGGAGAAATGTCAGAAATATCTAGTATGAAAGATCTAATGATTGACCGACAGCCTAAATCCGACTAAGCACCGCCAGGCAGTGATGCACCTCAAGGCCCCGAACATAAGGGAAGCGTGGAAGAGGGTCCAAGGACAAAGGCATCAACGTCAATCGTCACCGAGTAAAAATGATAATCAGATGACCATAGTATTGCCAAGACACCATCTCCGCAATAAAGGCATAACATCGCAAGGCTGAATCGAGCGCCAACTGTTCTGATCACCTTCTCTTCACCTCTTTTAATTCGCCGAATAACGCGATTACTTTCGAGGAACACGAAACTGTCAGAATTAACACCCCTCACTGCAATCCTCTTGTAATCGATCTTGTCATATGGGATCTCGTGGGCGCAAGGATCCTCAACAACATAGGAGGCACCTTAAACGTGATCTTCTGCGATAAGCTAAATAGGATGGTCATCAAGTTTTCCAAAATCAAACCCATGTCGAAGCCACTCACCAGATTCTTTGGCACAACGACCATGAATCTTTGATTAATTCAACTTCCTGTCATGGCAAACGAATTCACCAAAATCGTTATTTCATGGTAGTAGATCATCTTACAATCTACAATGCGATCGTCATAACACCTTGGATAAATTCCATGAAGGCAATTTTGTCAACCTACCACTTAGGCATCAAATTCCCGACGCCCCACAGAATATCTGCAATCTGGGAATGTCAAAAATAAGCGAGACTCTGCTTCTGAGCCAAGCATAAAATAATAAGGGTCAAAACGATACCAATGATCGGACCCAAACAAACGAAGACAACTCAGGCGTCGATCGAAAACATTTCAAAAAAACCTGACAGTGCTTTGGAAAAACACGAACCAGATTCGTCCACTCCAGAAACGACTCAATCTAAGGAATGCAACCAAGCCTTCACGCCCAACATCTTAGACCAATTTGCGCAAAAAACGCCCAAAAAAATCATCGACCCAACTGTAGCTACCAAAGCTAAAACGGGCCGCGCATCATCGCCGAACGAGTGATCTAAGTCACAATAACAACTTGACCTACAAGACGGCTTGATCCCCGAAAGGGGTACGTAGGCAATTTTTTCGAGAAAAATGCAGTTGTCCCTCTTCTCGAAAAGACCGGGAGAGTGGGTACGTACATATACTCGTTTAGTCCTATATTTCAAAATATCCTCATTACCTTACTCGATATTTTTAACACTTTTTTGCAATAAGAAAACGCATCCTTACTTAGAAATTTTAGCTAAATACAAGAATCCAAGATTCACTCAAAACGCCCAAGTAAATAACTCGCTACATTTTACGAAAAAACTTTCGTAAAATTAAGTTCGACAATATGTTGCAATTTGCAACACTTACAAAACGGCTCTCGTAAATAAAGCACAAATCAAACAATTCAACATCTAAACAGAAAAGACAGCTTTTGTCGCGAACATCCGCAAACAAACTAAAACGTTTTTCCACTAAAAGGTTAAAACAAAACCCTCACAGCACTGCTAAGACATCTTTAAGCCCGAAAAAATTTCGAGCAAGAAACACAACATATCAAAAGAAAAATTAATCTTCAAATGTTGAATAACAAAATTTTGACAAAATATCTTCCTCGATGAAAACGCCATCTTGGAAGACAAACAGTCATACGCACTAGCATCTTCTTTAACGCACACCCTTCGTGAAATCCCAAAATGGTAGCATCTACCATCTTGTTTGTTGTTAATCACAAAAAACCTCCAAACTCGCACGAAAGAAGTCGCTAGAGAATTTAAAACCAAACAAGCAAACACAACTCGTATTGAACCCGTCGATTAGCCCCGACGGACAAACTAGTCACATAACCTTCTGAAAGATCGTTTCTCGTACATACGACACAAGAATAAAGTGCTATAAAAACCAAAATTTTGGTCAGCACTTCCGAACAACTTGGAAATTGTCTTCGAAGAGATGCCCGGTTCCTAATCGATGCGAATCTATCGAAGATTCCATTATCGAAATAGAATCAGGTTGAGATCGCAAATAAGACACATAAGCTGGAATAGTCATCACACTCCTTAAAACCGAGATTAAAAATAAGTCTTGCCCTAAACCCAACATACTGGTCTCTAACATCTCTAGATATATTATCAAAAACTGATATGAGATCCCTAAACTTGTCTCGTCGCTTACCCACACAAATCCACGTAACTCAAAAAACTCACACCCAAAACGGATAAGCTAAACGTGGCGATAAATCGGAGAATAAGATACGAACTGACTACTCATGTCCATAACTCCAACTCAATAGTACCAACATAACAAAGCACGATTTGTTTATATAAAACTGTAAACCGGAAAATAGTTTTCGAGGCCACATACGGCCTGGCCGCAGTTTTAAGAAAAACGGCCATACTAGGCTAGAACAGAAAAATTCAAAAACTTAAAACATACAAACGTCCTAAACAGGAAAATACCCTCATTCATCATTCAAGATGAGGACCTCGTCCTCATCTGCTTCACCACTGGAACCCTCCGTCGCGCCAACTGTGCCACCCGCCTCATGGGGCTCGACCTACTTGCAACCATGCTCTACCGGATCATCAATAGACTGTAGAAGAACATAATCGGCAATGCCTAATTTGGTTCCGACCATCGGAACCGGGTGACACGACGAACCGACCGCAGTCTATACATGATGCTGACAATGGTGCAATGATTTTCCGAGGTCTCTCTTGATACGGCCAACCTAAGCCTGGAGTTCAGACACTTTCGAGGCATGGGCATTGTCGATCACTCCAAACTTCACCTCCAACCGCAAGGATTTTTCCTCCGTTCTCCACCTTCGATCCATAATCGTCGAGTATCTCGTCGATCAAAGACACAATCTACGCAAATGAAAAAGGATAAGAAAATATTAGATGCACCCAACACATAGTGGTACGCATACAAACCTTGTTACGATGCTGCAACATCGAGTTCAACTTGAACCCCTTTGCGGCAGAAGCCCGGCCTCGGCCTCTTTCACACACTTCCTCTTTCTGGCATCCCTGAGGGTAGAACATGACCTCTTCCGTACCCCAAGGGGAGCAACAGGGGCAGCTCCAGCAGCAGGAAATCCCACAACAAGCTCTTGTTTGACTGGAGGAGGAGGAAGAGGAGGCATAGACTTGGACCAATGCTCAGAGCCTCCAAGGGTGACCGAGGTAGTCGAAGAACTCGTCAGAATAATTGCTCTATGATTTGGGTTAAGTAAAGAACGGGGGAGTAACTCAAGCGCAACAGCCAAAGAATGGGGGAATATGTGAAGACTTTCCGATAAATGTTTCAGACTTTGAACTTTGTTTACAAGACAAACGAGAACACGTACGTTGAACGCACAATCAGCTAACCATGTTGCAAGCTGAATGTCACACATTCAGCTCATCAACTGGCAAGTTGAACCTCACAAGTTCAGCTCGCCAACTGGCAAGCTAAATCTAACAAGTTCAGCTTGCCAGTTGGCGAGCAGAATGTCATGTGTTCAGCTCGCCAACTAGCAAGCTGGAACTTGCAAGTTCAGCTCACCAATTGGCGAACTGAACGATGCGTGTTCAGCTTTCCAGTGGAGAGCTAGCTCCGTCTTGAACCTCTTGTCTCTTGTTCCATATCGTTCAGAGGTTCCGCAGGAATTCTGCGACCAAAACAGTGAAACTTATTCTTTTCGTATAAATTCCAAAATAATCATGTAAACGGTAATGGCTAACATGTTGCAAACACCGTATTATGATCACCTTGCTCTAACCACTTTATACGCGATTTCTGGCGGTATAGGTGCTCCTTAGAAGAAGCTAAAAGCTCCAATGCCTTGCTACATCAGCCTTCAGTGCGATTGTTGCACTATTTCGGTGGTGATGAACCGCTTCTTGACAAGAAACAAGTTTCTGGAAATCTTGGCATGTACGATTGACTAAGTCACAATATACCAAGGTATTGAGATAGCGAATAATATGCTTGACATAGTTGATTTGTGTATGTAGGAGCCGTAGAGCAAGTCGTGAGTGATACATTGGCAAGTGAGGAGTCCAAACAAAAGTTATGGACCGATCAGTCCACCTGCGGATAGATCAATCCATGTTGCCCGGAGAAGACGGATTGATCGGTCCATGCCTGGATTGATCGATCCATCGCACTACAAGATTTTTTGAAGATTTTCCATATTTGCAAGAAGAGTCCTCAAGCCTATCAACTTTTCTTTTTTATTATTATTTTACTTTTTTACACAATAAAAACCTCTTAGCTAGGTTTTATTTCAAAAAAAATTCCAAAAAGACTTTATTTTTTAGAGATTTTTTTACTCAGGGATAGGAGATACTAAAACTTTGTATTTGGAAGAAGTTTTCTCTGAACCCTCGTTATTTATCAATATCAATACATATTTTTATGATGTGTTCTTCTCTGATTTGTTATTAATGCATGAATTAGATTGGCCATCTAGTTAATTGATATTAGATTGATAAACGCAAAGATATTTGGTTTAGAAATCTGACCTAATATAGATAAATAAGTGTTTTTTTCTTGCGAGAGTATTGTCATAAATGCTTATGAACAATATTGCATGATTGAATTAGTTAGACAT
>OVBE01009439.1:0-16033 GCA_900406425.1 Iberis pinnata | reverse complement strand
CTTGGGGTTTGCCTCGATTCCTCTCTTGGTGACGACATAACCTAAAAATTCGCCTGAGGTGACTGTGAAGGTGCATTTGGCCGGGTTCAAATTCATTCCATACATGTTAAGCGTTTCGAAACACTTTGCCAGGTGGCCGACATGGTCATTAGCTTTTGCTGATTTGACAAGCATGTCGTCGATGTAGACTTCCATTGACCTGCCGATCTCGTCCGCGAACATTTTGTTAACGAGGCGCTGGTACGTTGCTCTTGCATTTTTTAGGCCGAAAGGTATAACCTTGTAACAGTAGATACCCCTATCGATGATGAAGGCGGTTTTTTCCCTATCACCATGGTGCATCATGATCTGGTTGTATCCTGAAAAGGCATCCATGAATGTTAGGAGTTCGTTACCTGCCGTAGCCTCGACCANTGTCTTTAGGGCAAGCCTTGTTGAGGTCGGTAAAGTCGACGCACACACGCCATTTTCCGTTTTTCTTTTTCACCACGACGGGGTTGGCGAGGCACTCTGGATACTGCACCTCGGCGATTGAACCGGCTTTAAGGAGCTTCTCTACCTCGTNTTTATTGGTTTGTAGCTCGGATCCACGTTGAGTTCGTGACATGTGATCGTTGGGTCGATTCCTTTCATATCGTCTATACTCCAAGCGAAGGTTCCTGCATTCATTTTTAACAATTCGATGAGCTCAACCTTGATGGTTCCTTCTAGCTCCTTACCGATTCCTGTGGTCCAATCTGGATATTCGGCACAGATGCTGAATTGTTCGATTTCGTCAAGCTTTGGTGTGGAGTCGTAGGTCGGCGCCGGACTTCCCGTTCTATCGGATGCCTGCAATGTTCGATTTCGATGTTCAGTTATGAAACAGGTTCGAGCGAAACGCTGATTTCCTCGGATAGTCCATGTTCCGCTTTCCGTAGGAAACTTGATGCATTGGTGGTAGGTGGACACTGCGGCCTTCATGGAGTAGAGCCACGGAGTTCTGAGGATCACGTTAAACGCCGAGTCGTGCTCCATGACGACGAACTTAACCATTTGAGTGGAACCGCCAGCCTGAACGGGCAGTTTGATTGTTCCTGTGGGAGAGACGGTTTCCTTGATGAAACCTGTAAGTGTCCTGTATCCCACCTTAATGAGGTTGGCGCTTATTCCCATGTTGTCGAGTGTTCTTTTAAAAATGATGTCGACAGAGCTCCCAGTGTCAATGAGGATTCTTGCCACCTCGGTGTTTGCTATAACCAATTCGATGATCAAGAAGTCGTTGTGAGGTTGGCTCAGACCTTTTAGTTCAGCGTTGTTGAATTCGATCGGTGATGTAGTCGGTGCCGGTTCGTTGCGTTCTTTTTCAGCATTTGCGGCTTGTCGCTCGGATTTTCGGATGGATCGCACCGAGTCCGTGCATGAAGTTAAGCCTCCCATAATCACGTTGACTCGCCATCTCGGTAACGAGCCTTCCGTTGCACGGTTATCGGGGCTATGATCCCTTGTTCGAGTCGGGGGCCATGTCGTCGCTTGTATGCGAGCTTGTTTCCCGGGCTGTGATGACCTGGTGCGCTCTATCTCTGTCTTGGTCCCTGTTTTTGTCCTTTGTGGAAGAGTTGTGCCATGTGTTCCCACCTTTTCGTCTGTCGTTACTCCGGTTCCTACTGACGCTGACTTCGCAGATGTCGGCAATCTTCAGTTTTATGCCCATTGCGCTTGTTGAACTCACAGTAGGCTTCTGGGTCGTTATCGGATGGTTGGGGCTGGTCGGTACGCTTTTCGCCATCCGTTATTGCGTAGGTGGCCGGTCGTTTGTCTCTTGAGTAATGTTGCCTTGGTTCGCGGGGTGCTTCTTCCTTGTCTCGGCTACTCCGAGTGCCGTGATGTTTTTTGGATATCGCGACGTGTTCTTCTTCGATCTCGACGAATTTGTTAGCTCAGTGGAGCGCGTCCTCGAGTGTCTGCGGTGGGTTGATGAGTAGCTCATCTTTGAACATGGACTTGAATCGTAATGCTTTTCGTAGAGCGGCGATTGCTCCTTCGTCATCGATTATGATCCGAGCTACGACTCCCTTGAACCTGTCAATAAAATCCTTCAATGTCTCATCTTCGCGTTGAGACAGAGTCCACAGGTCGGTTGTCGATGCCTTCTTCCTGATGTACATGGAGTAGTGCTTGACGAACACGGTGGAGAGCTGTTGGAGGGTATCGATGGTCCCAGGCTCTAGTCGAGAGAACCATTCCAAGGCTGGACCTGACAAGTTTTCCACAAACAATTGACAAAAACCTGCATATCGCTCTTCTAGTGAGAATTGTGCTAGTGCCATCGCGATGGTGAAAGCGGTGAGGTACTGGACTAGATCGCTTTGGCCGTCGTACCCTGCAAATTTTACCTTTGCGGAGTGCCGAACTGGTATGTCGGTTACTCTCCTTGAAAAGGGGGTTCGTTGAGTTTCTTCGATGGCACGAGTGATATCTGGCGCCGAGCTAGTGGCTTGGTGTACCTGCGAGCTCATGATTTTTAGCTGTTCGCGGATTATGCTCATCTCGGTGTCTTCAGCAGGGCTTCTGAATCTGCTGGAGTTGATGTGGTCGATGTGTCCATGTCTTCCACCTGTGGGAGGAGCTTGGTAGGATGTTTCGAATAGATTCCGCGAGATATTGCGTAGGTCTCTCCCTCCTGTGGATGCGGCGATGCTTTCCAGCTGCGCTTTTAGGGTTTGGGATTCAGCTCGTAGCCGCGCGGTCTCGTCTTGTTGCGCAAGCATCTGCTTCAGCAGATCCTTTATAGTGGGTTTTGCGGTTGGCTCTGCGGCTCCTGCCACGTCTGCTGTCTTCTCGTTGTTGTTATCTTTTTCCAGCTCAACGATAACGTTGTCTGGCTGTTTCTCCTGTGATCCCGTGGTCATTGTCTGGTGCTTTTCTTCCTGCAAAAGTGAATCACAAATGCCTTCTAGCTATTCCCCACAGACGGCGCCAACTGTTAAATCAAGACTTAACAAAAGGTCTTAGATCTTAGATTATGTGGGTCAAAGCTTAGAAGAATTTCATATATCTTTTCAGAAGTGATTACATGAGTATTTATATGAGAACTTAAGGCGAAAACCCTAATTACATCGTTTTAACCTAATGGGTCACGAGCTGGACAGCCCAGCTCGTCAGGTCGGCCCATATAGCTTCTATCTTCCTGGGCCCTTCTTCTTCGTCATGTCGGCGTCCAGCTGGGCATTGGGTCGAAATGGGCTTTCATGACAGGTGCTAAATCTGGTATCAACACTTGGGTTAGTTGGGAAAAGTCGTGCCTTCAAAAAGAACATGGGGGAATGAAATTTAAAGACATTGAATGCTTTAATGAAGCTCTTCTCACTAAGAAATGTTGGCACCTTCTACAGCACCCATCAAACCTCTGCAGTCTCTTCCTGAAGAGTAAGTACTACCCCAATACAACTCTCCTTGAAGCTGAGATCCCTCCAAAAGCCTCCTATGCTTGGACCAGGATTCTTTCAGCAAAGAACAATCTAATTCAAGGCCTAAAGAAACAGATAGGAAATGGAAATAGCACCTCTGTCTGGACTTCTCGGTGGTTAGATGAAGGGAAAAGCTATCCTCTCATGAAGCAACCCCTAGTAAATCTAGATATGAAAGTCAGAGATCTAATCTCTGAGGTCACCGGAAAGTGGAATGAAGAGGCCCTAAATCTCTGGTTTTTTCCAGCAGATATCAGGAAAATAAAAGCAATAAAGCCTTGTATCCACAAGGAAGATTATTATCTATGGAATCAATAAAGGAATGGAATGTTCTCTGTTTCTACAGCCTATCAAATAGCACACCAACAGAAATTCAAAGAACTAATCTTTGAACACTCAATTCAACCATCTCTGAGTTCTCTTAAATCTACCTGCTGGAAAATTAACCCCCCCCCCCCCCTAAACTAAGAATTTTCTTATGGAAAATTCTTAATCAGGCTATTCGAGTTCTAGATAATTTAGAGAAAAGAAAGATAAAGATAACTAATGTTTGTGCTTTTTGTGGTTTAGAACAGGAATCCATCAACCACTGTTTATTTGTGTGTACCTTTTCACGCCAAATATGGGCTCTCTCCTTAATTCCCCTTCCATGCGCCGGCTTCCATTCCACTTCTGTCTACACCAACATGGATCACATGTTCAATGTGCTCAACGACAAGGAAATAGATGTGAGCATAACAAGATCAATTCCATGGATACTATGGGGAATCTGGAAACTAAGAAACGCTTACCAAATCGAAGTCCGCTCTTTTAATCCCATGGAATCGGCATAGAAGTTTAAAATAGATGCATCCCTCTGTTTTGAAGCGATCAGTCATGAAGCCCTGATCTCCGCTTTGCCAGCCGCATCTCGACCTTCTTCAAGACTGGTATGGAAACCTCCAAAGCCCCCTTGGTCAAAATGTAACATTGGCATTAGATGGGACAAAAAAAAAACATAAAGAGTAGGAGCTTCATGGATCCTTAGAAATTCAGAAGGATCTGTCTTATTACATAGTAGAAGATCTTTCTACAAAGTTCTTTCAAGTTCAGAAGCACATTACCTAAGCTTAGATTGGTCAATCCAATGCATGCAAGATCTCAACATCTCCAATTTCATCTTCGCAACTGAAGCAGGGGTTTTTGTGAAAGGGATTAAACATGGAAACATCTTATGCTCTGAAATGATCCTGGCCTCTCATCTTCTCTCACTTCTCAACTCCTTAAACGGCTGGAAAATTGTTTATGAACCAAGATTCCTGAACAGATGCACCTACCTAGTAGCTTCAAGCGTCATCAAAAGAAGACAATGGCAATCATACTTAGCATCAGGTGAACCATCTTGGATTGCTAATTTATGCTTCTCAGAAAGACCACCATAATCTTCTCTGCTCTTAGAAGATTTTTTTCATCTTTTCTCATATCGATTTTTCAGTTTCTTGTTTCTAGATTTACTTTCCTTTAACTGGTCTCTTGGGCCTCGACATGTTTCCTTGGGCTGTGTCACAAACTTTGAACTTGGGCTTAAAGCCTGCGTAAATATATTTCAGATGGAAAAAAACACTTATAAGTGGACATGTGGCTAAAAACTCTCTAAAAAAATATCTAAAAGTTCTCTTTTAAAAAAATTTCTTTTTAGTCTCTCTTTTATTTTGATTTTTTTTTTTTCAATATTTAGAAACTCTCTAAGAATCTCCAATGGAGATGTTCTAACCTCATTATAATTTTTTATTATTATTTTAATTAAATTTTTATTATTTACTAAAGTATCAACCCTATTTTCATATATTTACCATCAAGACACTTAACCCACTCAAAAACAAATTAGATTGACCCAAATAATTATTATTCGATCCAAGTAAAAGTTTGACCTAAATCCAGTTAAAAATTAGGTTTAATGTTAAAAGTGAATATGTAAAAAGAAAAAACAACTCATGTCGCTTCCATCGTTTTCTTCTTCAAAGGGTTCTTCAACTGAAAATTTAAACAACAAAAAATCTCAGATCGATCTTGGTTAATTTCGCTGACTTCCTCTTCCTTTCTACGAAATGAAGTAAGTTCTATTTCTTCTTCCTCCTTCTTTTCGTCGATTTCGCCGAAACCGCGATTTTATTATTTGGGTTTCGCCGACTTCTTCTTCCTCTGTTTAACCTCGCTGGCATGCTCTTCTTTATCTCGCGTAGTTTTTCAAATGTTAGAGTTTTTCGAATGTTACTGTTTTGGTTTTTCGAAAGTTAGGGTTTGGGTTTTTTAAATTTTTTGTAGTTTCGCAAGAGTTGTTTGATTAGTTTAATTTTTGAGAAATTTTTCAGTTAGTGATTTCATTGATTATCAAAATGTCAATGTGTGTGTTGAATACTTGTGTGTCTTGTTAGTTAATTTTAAAAACTCATTAATTTGTATGTATGCATATTATGTGTGTTATGAAATTCATAAGAAGAAACATGTATTATCTCTTCTTTCTATTGTTTCTCCTCTTCGAAAAAGTCAGATTACAACTTTAAGTGATCCTAATTGGTCACCAGCAATGATAGATGAGTTTAACGATATACTTAAGACACATATATGGGATATAGTTCCTCATCCGAAAGATGCTAACATTGTTTGTTCCATATGGCTTTTTAAACAGAAGTATGATGCATATGGAATCCCAAACAGGCATAAAGCATGACTGGTTGCGAATGCAAAATCTCAAGCTGGGGAATAGATTATAATGAGACCTTCAGTCCTGTTGTGAAGCCTATGACAATTCAAACGGTTATGTCCATTACGTTGGCTAGGAATTGGTGCATTCGGCAACTCGACGTTCAAAACACTTTCTTACACGGAGATTTGTTGGTGACAGTTTATATGCACCAACCTCCACGCTTTCAGGATAAGAAATTTCCCAATAATGTTTGTAAGCTTCGGAAGAAGATTTACGGTCTAAAGCAAGCTCTCACAATATTTGAATGCATTATTTGCAAAGCATCTAACACAAATAGGTTTGAAAGTCTGTAGATTGGACACCTCTTTGTTTGTCTTCCAACATGGAAACCACATGGCATATTCTCTTGTATGTCGATGATATAATCTTAACAGCGTTGGATTCTTGTTGTCTGCAGCACATTGTCGAGTCTCTGCAATCGGAATTTCCGTTGAAAGACATGGGCACGCTTTCGTTTTTCCTTGGACTCAAAGCTTCATTTAATGATCAAGGGATATTTTTTGTCTCAGGAAGCATATGCCCACGATATTATACGAAGATTGGGAATGATTGATAGCAAGCAATGTGCTACGCCTGTAGACCTTAAGTCAAAATTTTCATCTGCATAAAGAGATTTGTTTTCTGACGGAGCCAAACATCGTTGTCTTGCAGATGCGCTTCGGTATTTGACATTTACTCGTCCAGACATCTATTATGATGTGCATCATATCTTTCTTTATCTGCACGCCCCTCGTGTTCCACATATGCAAGCTTTACGTCGCATCATTCAATATATACAAGGGACAAAGTCTGAGGGTCTTCGGCTATTTAAAGGCACATTGTCTTCTCTTACAACATATTGATATGTAGATTGGGATGGTTGTCTCGATACTAGAAGATCCACTTTCGGCTATTGTGTGTTCTTGGGTCCAAATCTAGTCTCGTGGTCATCAAAACAACAATAATATGTTTCTAGATCAAGTGCATAAGTTGAATGCCGAAGAATTGCAAATGTTGTTGTTGAATTATGTTGGACTCGCAATCTGCTTCTTGAACTTGGATGTCATATGAACAAAGCATCACTTGTCTACTGCGATAATGTAAATGTTGTTTATTTGGCGAGTAGTCTGGTAAAGAATCAACGGACCAAGCATGTCGAGCTCGACATCCATTTTGTTCGTGAGAAAGTTGCTTTGGAACAAATCATGGTGTTTCACGTTCCCTCTGCTTTTCAGTATGTTGATATCTTTACAAAGGGTCTTCCAACGTCATTGTTTCAAAACTTCAAGTTCAATTTAAGCGTTCGTAAACCAACGCTACAACTGAAAGAGGGTGTTAGATAAAGATTATTCTTCTAAGTATTTTTTATATTTGAATTAGTCTATACAGTTAGATTTATATGTACATATTTATGTAACAAATTCAGCTATATACTGAGCGTATGAGAATACAAGTTCCGAACAAGGGAATTCAATCTAAATCTTCTTGTAGTGATGTTAGTGGATTTGTATTACCCAAATTTAGACAGTTAGACGTATAAACATGTTAAAAATGTCGTACACGTTGGAATCTAGTCCTTTTTGTCGGAGCATATATCTCATTCACGAGACAATAATTTAGCGACGACTAAAGTAAAAGATAGACCAATGAGTTGCTATATAACTAAGAAATTCTACAACTTGTATCTTTCTCTTCATTTGTTTCTTGTTTTGGAATTATATGGAAGAAAAAATAAGGAAAGAGAAGTGTGTTTGACCAAGAAAAAAGTTTTGTGCCATAGGAGTATATGATATATCATACAAGAAAATGATCATAACAAATTTACTCCTAAACATAATACAACATCTCTTTTCAATATGTTATTCTCACTTCTCAATATCACTTTCCACTTACAAAATATACATTGACCTGACCTTTTCACTCTAACCCCCACAGAAATGAGAAAACTATCCATTTTCAAAATCATTTAACCAAAAGATTCGCAGATCTCTTAAAATAACCAATTTTGGGGAAAATCAACAAAAAGATATATTTAAAATTGATCTTCAATTGAACAAATAAGTTGATTTTACTATTGCTTAAGAAGCGGTGCTTGGCTGTCTTCCCACTGGTCCAATCGTCTCGACGCAGTCTCCACCTAACATATTTAAATTTCAACACAACAATTATTAATTCACCATTCATATAAAAACATAAGCTTTTGCTTAGGTAAACAACAAAGATAGTACTAGTAATTATTTTGTTATGTAAAAAGTTAAAAAGGTAGTAACTTTACCTCTTTATTCCAATCAGTTCGGAAAGTGACAATGACTAAGATAATAGTCTGCATGAGTGTACCTCCAATCATCCCCGTCCATATTCCCTACACCATATCATCATTATCCATTTAATATCAATCATTAATCATCGTTAATTATATTCATACTTATGTAATAATAAAAAGTTACCTTAGCTCCCATATCATAGGTGAAACCAAGAACGTAACCAATAGGAATCCCAACAATGTAATAACATCCAATATTAACATACGCCACAAATGCTTGCCATCCACATCCAACAGCCACACCTATTTTTAATCAAGTTTTGTTAGATTAATAATATTTTTGTAAGATATTTTTCGTTGTTTTATTATTATCATTGTTATTACCGGATAAAACAGGTTGAACTCCGTTAAGAACAATAGTAATAGCTAAGAAAGGAGAGAGTTCGGCAACGGCTTGAGCGACTTCTACACTGTCCGTAAAAGCATAGCTGATGACTTCTCGCCAAGAAAGGATCAGAATGGCTTCGAATAATGATAGTAGAAATGATACTCCTGTAGTTACTGCTGCTGAAAATGCTGCTGATTTTGGATTTCCACCACCCAATTCATTACTAACTCGCACACTATAATAAAGAACAAAAAAATAGATATTAAAATATTTCATATATATATATGAAAAAGTTCAATATAAATTTTTTTTGACAAACCTTGCAGCTGCGTTAAATCCAACGGAGATCATAAAAGAGATTGCGGAAATTGACATGCTGCAAATACAAACAAGCAAATTAAAACAAAGTAGACTAAACAGATGTACTCCTCCATGTTTTATTTTCTAGATTTTATTTTTATTTATAATACTTGATTTTTTTGCTTTTTACTTAATATTTTTTTTTCTCAAAAATATTCAAACACATTTTTTCACTCAAAACAATCATGTCACATCTTTTGTGTCAATAGTTGAATGAAAAAAAAATAAAAATACAATATTAATTTTTCTAAACATTGAAATTTTAAATATACTGTTAAATAAGCTAAAAAGAGAGAATCAATCAGTTTTTTTTTAATATTTGTAAAAAGTTTAAAAAATCATCTAAGAGAGTATAAAATAAATGGAGAATCTTTGCTTTAACAAAATGGTAGATGACACGTGGCGATAATTTTCAAGTCATTGCATTGACTAACGTGAGTCTCGTTTTTCTCAAAAAGGGGACTCGGAAAAGTAACCGAAAACAAAATAATAATATTATCCCTTTCGATTTTGTTTTACACAATAAACAAACAATTACTTAAATTAGTTAATTAATAAACTAAAGAAGATAAAAAAAAATTGAAATTTTTTTAGTTAAGATATATACATTAAAAATTTATGAAAACACATAATTAAGAACAAAAACAAATTTTATTAAAAAACATTAATAATTTGAAACGGAGAAAAATGAGACTGTAAACCCATGTTCATGTTCATATTCATTGTTCTTAAACAAATCATCTACATTAATCAAATTCAAAGCAAAGTTTTTGACGTATTATACATTCTGTAAATGACTTGATTGCTACAAAAAAAAACTTACTTATATCTAATCTGTCAGTAATTATTAATCTTATATTCAGATTAACTGTTCTTAAATCTTTGTAAATAACAAATAAATCACCCACTTTTTATTAATTAAAAAAATAAAACCATAGCTGCCTTTCGTTAATAAACTATAGTTTGGGAAGAATATTTTGGTTGTTAGAGTTACATATATATTGTTCATATTCGTTTGTTAGTAGCTAGTGGCAACGATTAACGGCAGCGATTAAAATTGTGTTCGTTTGTTATTCGATGGATCAGGGACTAATCGCAGCTATTAAAAATTTTAGCTGCCAAATGTTTTAACGTTTCAAAATAAATTCATCGACTGCTAATCGTTGCTGCTAGCGACTATTAATCGTTGCTGCCAGCGACTATTAATCGTTGCTGCCAGCGACTATTAATCGTTGCTGCCAGCGACTGTTAATCGCTGCTACTAGCGACTGATAATAGCGACTCACAAACGAACATGACCATTATCGTATGAATCATATGGTAAAAAAAGAAGAAAATAATAAAGTAAAGTGTTTACCAGATTGCTAGAGAATCCAAAGCAAGTTCAGGGTTTTTAAGAAGTCCAGCAAGGAGAACAAGAATCTGAGCATACCAAGCTTCAAGGCAAAGCATAACGGCTGAAGCTGCCGATAACTTAAAAAAGCTTCCAAGTCCTTCAAAAGCTTTCCAACTAAAACCAGCCCAAGTCCGACGACATCTTGGACTTATCTTAATATACACAATCTGAGCTACAACTATAATCCACCACGAGAAGCTATGCACTACAGAGAGACCAAGTAAACCCCAACCTAGCTTAAATACAGCTAGCCAAGAGAGGATTAAGTGGATCACAAGTGTGGCGGCTGAGATATAAGCACTCGGCGTGACGATGCTTTGTGACTGGAGGAATTTTTGGATTGGGAAGTTAACGGCGTAAGCGAAGATCATTGGAATCATACCGTAGACGAAGATGGAAGCCATTGACGCCACGTCAGCTGGCTCACCGAGGAAAGTGAGAAGAGGTTTTGAGAAGATGAAGAGGAAAGTGATTGGAAGTCCGGTGAGAACTAGAACAACCGTTGATCTTTGTAAGTATATTCCGAGCATCTCGTATCTCTGAGCACCGTGTGCTTGTCCACATAATGTCTCCACTGCACTTCCCATTCCAAGCTGTCTCACCGGAAAATAAAATAAAAAATTAGTTATTATTCTTTTAAACAAAATTTTTTTAATTATCTTTCAAATATTTTTCTTTTTTTCACTAATTAGAAAGTTCACTAATCAGTATATCCATAAGAAAAAATTCACATTTAGTTGTTTTTGTATAAATTCATGCTCATTTTGCTAATATTTATGAATTTAGATATATTTGTGAAATTAGTTGGATAATTTATAATATCAAAAAAATCCTAAGTTTAAATGAGAAGTGATCCAATGGTAATTAATTTTACCTCTATTGCATTAACTATGATTCAAATCTTACCACTCTTAATTGAAAGAAAACTACTTAAACACGATTAAAAAAGAAAAAACTTGAGTTTGCTTTTTTAATTTAAGAACCATTTAGTAGTTTGTGGGTTTTTTATATTTTTTTATCATTTTAACTAAAAAATCTTTTTATGTGAAAAATAAAAGAATTATAACATTTTTATTTTTTAAATTTGGAGTTAATTTGAACGAAAAATATAATTAAATAGAGAGACTAGTACCATGAGACCAAAGGTGAACATATTGAAGCCACTGTTTCCGAGAGAAGAGGCGGCGAGTTGCATACTACCCAATCGACCGGCGAAGATACGAGTAAACATCGACATGCCATTGTTAATAACGTATACGAAAATCGCCGGAGCTGCAAGGTTGAAGAGGAATTTCATCTCGATCAACGACGCAAGATACATCCGTCGGAAATAAGGTAAACGAGTATCAGTTAATACACTCTCCATTCTGAAATCAACTTCCGATTTCGTTGACTCAAGTAACGGTTGCTGAAGATTTTCCTCGGCGGAGACGGCGGCTTCCGAACCCATTTTTATCTTTACTTTTTTTGTAAAATGAAAATCTTTATAAAAAAAAAGTACAAACTGTATGAAACAAATCTAAATACGAAGAGAAGATTATTTCTGTATGAACTCTTCAGTCACTTAGTTTGGTCTGTAGACTTGGTTCGGATTGCTGTAATATAAAGAAGATTATGCCGTGTCTACTGACCAAGTTTAATATTTTTTTAATTTAACTTGAAATAAATTAAGCAGAAAAAAAGAAGCGAGGAAAGATGATCTATTTTTGGAAAAAGAAAGTTACGAAAAATGATCTGCATTTTTCCTATTTTTCTTCATTTTATATTATTTTCTTGCTTTTGTTCTTTCAATTTTTGTTTTTTTCGGTCTAAGGAATAAAACACTAGAACTGATTACAAGAGAAAAACTATATAATCAGTGGACAAACCAAACAAATCCGGAATAACAAATGCTAACAAAAAAGAGAAATTGATAACATGATGGAATATACCGAATTCGAATATGATAGCATATAACTTATATCTATGATCTAGTTATCGGGGGAGATGGTTATATTGGTAATAACGTGTCTTTGAGATTTTTCGCTTTTTTAACATCTCTTCTATTTCACGTGATCATAATAAAGAGGTCAGTTACTTTGTCCGTTTAGCGAGAACTTTGCTTGTTGATCGGACTTTTTGTAAGTCGTGAACCTCCTAAATGGGCAATTATTTACGAAAATTAAACATTTTAATTATCTATAGTGTGGTTTATTAGAAGAGGATATATTGTTGGATTTAGAAAAACTAAAAAGACTGATAAATATACATATCCAAAGAGAGTCCTCCTCAATTAGAGATGTCAAAACAGGTTACAACGTGTGGGTTAGGCTCAATCTGGATCGTCATGGAACGAGTTTGGACAAAAAAAATTATGTCCATGAAAATGCGGGCCTCGTGGGCTAGATTATCGGGTCTGCGGGTTGGATAATATATAAATTTTTACATAATCTTAATTTCCCGGTTTAGGAATTAGAGAAAAACATGAAATTAGGGTTATAAATGTGATAAAATTTGGATTTTTTACACAAATTCGGATAAATGATACAAAATCTTGTCAAAAATCGGTTTTAACGAAAATTCGAGTTAATCATAAACACAATTTAAGAAAACAAAATTCTGATTAATTAGGGTAAGCACAGTTTATTGCTTATTGTGAGAAATTGATGAATTTTTATAGTATGTGGGGTATATTAAAGAGAATTTTCTTTTTAATGTAAAATAGAAAGGTCAAAAGTTTGAGTGGAAAAGCGAGGATAGCAATAGTACGGAGGAGAAAATTTGTCGACCCAATAAAGAACTGATTACAAGAGAAAAACCTATAACTATTGGACAAACCAAACAAGTCTGAAATAACAAAAGCTAACAAAAAAAAGAGAAATTGATAATAGATGGAGTGTACCAAATTCGAATATGATAATATATAAATTATATCTATGATCTAGTTATCGGGGAGATGGTAAGCTTTTTTCAATTGGTAATAACGTGTCTTTGAGATTTTCGTTCTTCTTTGCTTTTTTAAAAATATTTCTTCTATTTCACGTGATTATAATAAAGAGTTCGATTACCTTGTCCGTTTAGCGAAAATTTCACTTGTTGAACGAATTTTTTGTAAATCTTGAATCTCCGGGATGGGCAACTATTTACGAAAATTAAACATTTTAATTAATTATAGTATGGTTGATTAAAAGAGGAGAAATTGTTGAATTCAGAAAAACTAAAAAAGACAGATAAATATACATATCAAAGGCGAGTCCTCAATACTGGAATATTCAATCTAACTGATAAATAAAATAATTATTGTTATTTTTATAAAAGATGTAAACTTCTTCGTATATGTTAAATAATTTAAAACAACAATTATTTTGAAGAATATTTTTGCATGTGTCATATTTATGATACACGTATACAATTGCTAAAAAACAAAAACAAGTCTGCATTTTGGTTAGCCTCAACTTGTCTTTCTATCCTAATAATATCCAACTACGAAGTACCAAATTTTTTTAGGTAAATTAGCTAAACGTAACTAAACTTTTAAAAATATATTCTTCTTTTTTATATAAAGACATTCAAATAATCTTATAAAATATCTACATACTCAAAAGGATCTTATCCGAGAAACTACTCAACGGGTATTATTCAGTGCTTATATATTAAGGCATCTCCATTGGCGTTATACAAATATGGAATTATAAAAGAGAGAAATATCCAGCTGTGACACTGAGTATTCATTTGTCAGTGTTGTGATTATATAAATATAAACTAGAAAATATAAAATTTATATATAGTTAGCAAAGATGCTATATACTTTCTTACTTTCTTGTTTTTCACGTACACAACATTGACGTGGGAGATTCAACAAATTCTAGCTTTCTAAAATGGTAAAAAACCTTAAAAATATCCAAACTCTGTAACTTTTGTCCATTTAATACACGAATTTGTTTCGTTGCCATATTAATTATCATACTTTCATCTGTTGTCATTTTAAACTCCAAACTATTTAAAATTGTTATTTTTTCTAAATTCCGTTAGTCAATCTAACTGTTTCTGTTAGTCAACGTTATTGTACAAAAAAAAAAAACAAAAAAAAAAATTGCTTATGCACCTCCGACGCCTAATCTTTCTTCTACGTTCAATTCCAAAAAATCATGTCTTAGAATTCTTCATCATAACATCGTGTTTGGCCCAGAAATAGTTATAAATCTCAAGGCCAAACGAATTTGGTTGCAGTCAAGGAATTTTCCAGCGCAATAACATAACGATATCTAAGACTGATCTTGTTGGTCATGTGAGTGAAATTATTCAAGCAAATGTTGTTGCAGAGGATGAAAACAACCCAAATAGCAAGCTGAGTTCTAAACAGAATTCAATATAGTTGTTGGTGGTTTGGGGGTTATTCAAGGAAATGAGATTGCTGGTAATGTCAAAGCACAAAACCAGAACCTTTATGTTGAAGTCCATGTGACAATTGAATCAAATGACCATCGAGATTTTGGGAGATTACAGAATCTTTTAGAAGCACACATTAGATTATTGGTTCCTAGCCCACTAATTACCAGAAATAATACCTCTAACGCGCTCGAATCCCACTTGGAATCAGTTTCAGGTACTTACCCCATCTTGTATGAGAAAAATCCCCAAAATAGCTTCGACATAGCACTGGAGATGAAGATAATGAAGAATTCTAAGACATGATTTTTTGGAATTGAACGGAGAGGAAAGATTAGGCCTCGGAGGTGGAGAAGCAAATTTTTTTTTTGCCTTTTTTTGTACAGTAAAGTTGACTAACAGAACAGTTAGATTGACTAACGGAAATTAGAGAAAATAACAATTTTAAACAGTTTGAGATTTAAAATAACAACGGATAAAAATATGAGAATTAATATGACAACGAAACAAATTCGTGTATTAAATGGGCAAAAGTTACATAGTTCAGGTATTTTTAAGGTTTTTTCCCTTCTAAAATTTGTATACCTTTTTTAAAAACCAAAAAGAGGAAAAACTCTGTACTTAAATTTGAAAACAACGCTTTAATCACAACTCACATGCGTTTTCTCAAAAACTGTTTGTCGCACAATTTTATGAACTACATTATTAGGGTTAATTAGTAATTATTGAATAAAGGTTTGATCTTGTGCCAACTAGGTCAAACTTTAATATGTGAATTCTTATTTTTATAAGATTTTTTGCTAGGTTTTTGAAAAATATATTAATTTATTCATTTTTCTTAACGGTTTACACGTATATTTGTGATAGTATGATTTTTTCCGGGTCAATTCCTATTACACTATCATGTCGTTGTAGTGATAATAGGNAAATGGGTGCAGATATTAACCACTCTAGATGCAATGGATTCTACTAATTCAAGTCAAGTATTTAAAATTGGTTTTTCTAACAAGTCCTAAACAAACCAACGTGCATAAAATGAACAAGAAATGAAAGACGACATGCATAAAAATAAACTCTAAGGAAA
>OVBE01009438.1:0-16033 GCA_900406425.1 Iberis pinnata | reverse complement strand
TAGGCGTATCATCCACCGAAAAGTTGCTATGATATTGGGACATTGGGTTTCAGAGGTTGTGTTTAATTTTTACTTTCGCTTTACGCCTTTTGTGCATTAAAAGTTTGACAAATCTTTAGAGGGAATTGCATCTTATTATTGTAAACAATGCATCTTATCATTGCATGAATGGTTATAGAATAATATGCAAGTTGAATTAATGAGGATAATCATCTGTAAGCAGAATATTTTGACTCTATTATAGCAATGGCCGTTAGAGTTAGTTACCCTGTTGATTTGTGTTATATTCTCTTCCATATTGTTCTTTAATTATATTATTGGTTGAAATCTGGTTGACTGATAGTTTATGGCTGATGATAACAACTTTTCAGATTAAAGATGACACAAAAAGAGCAGTTTATTGTTCTTTGATAAAGTTGTTGCAAGACAATGACCTCGCTGTCAAGGTAATCTCATCTTTATTTCTTTTATCTTTCTGTTTTTCATTAAGGTCGCCTTTTCTTCCCCTTTCTGTATTTTGGGTCTGAGATTGTAGGTTTACTTATGCAGCTGGCAGCTAGTAGGTCATTATGCTTACATGTTGAGGATGCAAATTTTTCAGAGCAAAATTTTCTTGATCTTCTTCCTATCTGTTGGGAATCATGTTTCAAAATGGTCGAGGAAGTCGAAGAGTTCGATTCAAAGGTACATGATGTAGCTGCCCGAAATGGCAAAATTCATTACAGCTGAGTCTTTCTGCCTTCCTCTGAAGACATGGCTCTCTATCTTTCCATCTAATTATCCTTTCTTTTTTCTCAGGTTCAAGTTCTAAACTTGATTTCTATTCTTATTGGCCATGTTAGTGAAGTCATTCCGTACTCACAGAAGTTGGTCCAGTTCTTCCAGAAGGTATATATATATATATATCTGTATATCGTTATTCTTATCTCGGTGCACAAATGATATCTTATTGTCTATGTGCTTGGCTTAAGAACAGGTTTGGGAGGAATCTTCTGGGGAAAGCCTTCTACAAATTCAGCTTCTTGTTGCACTGCGGAATTTTGTGATTGCCCTGGGTTATCAGTCTCCCATTTCTTATAGCATACTGCTCCCAATACTCCAAAAGGGCATCAACATAAATAGCCCTGATGCACTCAACCTTCTGGAGGATAGCATGGCAGTAAGTTTCCACTACATAAGATGTAAACTTTTCTTTTCTATTGATGTAAAATTGACACTGCACTACATATGCAGTTATGGGATACCACACTTTCCTATGCTCCGATGATGGTGCCCCAGCTATTAGCATGCTTTCCTTATATGGTGGAGATCATTGAAAGAAGTTTCGATCATTTACAGGTTAGATTTTTTTTTAACTTTTCAAGTAATTGATTTTCTTTCTTTATTTATTAATAATCTAGATATGTGTGCTCAGATCTACCAAAGACATGTTGTGTCAATGATACCTTATGTAATCACTCAAATTGATCAACTTACGAACTTTTCACTAACATATTAACCAAAAGTAGGTTGCTGTCAGTATTATGGAATCATACATCATTTTGGATGGAGGCGAATTTCTAAATATGCATGCTTCAAGTGTTGCAAAGATTCTTGATCTTATTGTTGGAAATGTAAATGATAAAGGATTACTATCGATTCTTCCAGTGATTGACATCTTAGTTCAGGTGAGTAGAATTTCTGATAACAAATTTGCATTGAGCTTAGTGTGATTAGAAATCAAAAAAATTCTCAGATAACTTCTTGATTTGAGAATTCGCTCTTGTATTGAACAGTGTTTTCCTGTGGATGTACCCCCTCTCATTAGCAGTTGTTTGCAGGTGAATTTCTAGTTTTTTTCTTAATATATATATAAATGAAAGATTCATATTCTTCCTTAAAATATTTAATGGAGTTTGTTTATTGGTATTCTCACAGAAACTGGTGATTATTTGCTTAAGTAGAGGAGATGACCGAGATCCTTCGAAAACTGCAGCTAAAGCATCTTCAGCTGCAATCCTGGCTAGGATTCTTGTGATGAACACCGCTTACTTGGCCCAGTTAACATCTGAATCATGTCTCTCAGTTTTACTCCAACAAGCAGGGGTCACCATCGAGGACAATGTACTCCTTTGCCTCGTCGACATTTGGCTCGATATGGTCAGCTTTCTTGAACTTTATCTAGTTTTACAATTGGCTTGCAGTAATCTCTCATAGTTCTTCTTCTTCATCATTAGCTATAGCTTGTTTCGGAGCTGCTATATGTGTTGCAATATGTATTATCAGAGTCATGTCGTTATAACATCAGCTACTCGAAATGCAGGTGGATCATGCGTCTCCCATACAAAAAAAGACTTTTGGATTGGCTCTTTCCATAATACTTACAGTTAGAATGCCTCAAGTTCTTGACAAGCTTGATCAAATACTAAGGTACACTCTTGAACAGTCAAATATTAGCAACTAGATTTATGCATCTATGTGACATAATCTGTGTTTCTGGAAACAGTACATGCACCAGTGTGATCCTTGGAGAACACAAAGATTCAACAGAAGAAGAATCAAGGTTAGACTAGAACTTAAACTTAATTGCTTACATAACTAAAATTGATTTCAAGCCAGTTTCACGATTTGGTATTAAATCTAAAAAGCATAAAAATTTATAAACCCAGTGGTGACATGAGTTCAAGCAGGTCTCAAGGAGGAGAAACTCCACCAAGCAAAGAGTTAAGGAAAAGTCAGGTAAATAAAAAATAGATTTAAGATCAAAGTTTTAGTGAAACCACAAAACCAACCACTGATATGTGAACACATCTTGGTTTTTAAGATCAAAGTTTCAGACCCTATCTTCAAGATGTCACTAGAGAACTCAATGCGTGAAAACCTTCAAACATGTTCTACACTTCATGGAGATGCTTTTAATACTACCATTAATAGGATGCACCCATCTGCGCTTGCGCAAGTGAAGCAAGCCTTGAAGCTATCATGATCAAATATGACTTTTGCCGTGTCTATCATATATTACCATATCACAGTAAAGAGCAGCAGTTTCCAAGTAAGTCTGATCCCTTTTCAGAGCCGATTTTAAAGGCCACAAGATAAAATGAAAAACATGGGCCGGTTCTTAAAATAATTTTTTTTTTATAAATGGACCGGCTTTTAAAGTAAAATTTTTAAAATATAAAATGGACCGCAAGCTCGTGCTTGTTCTGCTTGGACTCATGACCGACCTTGTTCCTTTTTATTCTTCCTTCGATATCTCCACTATTTGATCTGACTCGGCATTTCTTATTTGTACAGGTTAGTGAGCTTTCTTCTTTTGATTGCATAGGTGAGAATGTTGCATTGTGTCCTCTGCGGCTTTAGTGATTTGAGGAAACTTTGTACATGTCTTTGGCCATTGCGTAAAGGAAGCGTCGCTAAAAGATGTTCTTTTTGTTTCCTTCTGCCTTTATATGTTCAATTAATTGTTTCGATACAACAAAAAAAGAAAACGAAAGATGAGTGGAGTTACAAAATAGGAAAGAGTTTTGATATTATTCTGTACGATACAAAAAAAAAAAGTCGAAGTTTGAGTTTCTCTCTACATTTTTTATACATTGCACAACAATTACGTAGACGAATGGATAAATTATATTATTGAATACAGTTTTAATCAGCATGTCTCAATGTCTGTTTAAGACAAGCTCGGTCAATACATGAGCTGAATGTTCACATACAAAGCTTCTTTGTACTCCCCCGTTTCAGATTAGTTGTCTGGAGAAAAAATTTTGTTTTAAAATATGTGTCGTTTTAGGTTTTCAATGCAGAATTTAAATGAATTTGATTTTTTTTTATCAATAGAATAATTGTAGAATTTTTTTTTATTGGTTGATTTATAATATTTAATGGTGTTTTTATAGAAAATATAGATTTTTTAATCTGTGTGCAAAACTCTAAAACGACATATTAGTGTATGGCCAAGAACCCAAAAATGTAACATCTATGGTTACGGTTCACTTCTGATACTGTCGTATCTCTTTTACAACACCATCCGTTAACGAATCAACATCGTGATTCTTCCCATAGAATTTCACAAAGTTCATCTCTGGATTCATCAAGTACCTTCACACACACATAATGTAAGTCTTTTAATTAAATCTCAATCCACAAAATAAGAAAAATACCAAAAACATACTGAGCCCAAGTATACTTACATGACTATAGAGTGATCAACTAGATAGTCTGAATCTTCTTCTTCTGTCTTCATGTAGTAAACTCGGTAAGAACGAGCCACTGATTTGATTTCTTCAGGGCTACCGGTTAACCCGACTAATTTCGGATGAAATTCTACAAAGAGTTACCAAACTATATGAATTTTCGTTGAAAGAATGCACTTTTTTCAAAACATATCTTACCTTTGACATACTCATGTACTTGTTGAACTGTGTCTCTTTCAGGATCCACAGAGATAAACACCGGAACCACATCAACTCCACATTTTTCCTCTGAGTAAAGTAAATGTGTTAGAACATTAAAGTGGTAAACCACACAAATGAAGAAGATTTCATCAACTTACTTATTTTGTCAATGGCTGCAGCTAACTTGATAAGTTCATCAGGACATATATCAGGACAATGAGTAAACCCAAAGTATAAAATGGTCCATTTTCCCATCAAGTCTTCCTCTGTGATACGTTTGCCATCGTCTCTTATAAGACTAAATGATCCTCCAATAGCTGCTTTTCCAGCAGATGGTCCTTCCTTTACAGCTTTAGAATTGACATTTATATCTAATTCAACAAAAACCAGAGTCAATATACAAATAAGAACGAAGTAAAGCAATAGAATTTAGAAGATATTTGGTATCAACACAAGACAATAAGCATTTACTCAGTGATTGAAGTGATTAGTTTCTTTGCTATGTCAAGTTTTTCACAGTAAGCAAATCAGTTGTTTCACTAAGCAATTTACTCAGTGATTGAAGTGATCATATAAAGAGTTTCTAGGAAAGTTTCAGAACTCTATCCATTACCAAAATTGACTCCAAGATGTGAAAATATGAGAATTTAGAGCTCCTTCGTAACTCTATGTTCTGATTACGTTTTTTTACTCTATGCTCAAAAAGAAACTCACCATAGATGAGTACCTTCGATATGACGTTTCTTTTCTCTATCATAATAATAGACTAATCCAGCTCCAGTAGCAAACAGCAAGAAAAAGCTCATCCACGAAACTGGCTGTAATTACGAAAAATTTTCTCTCAATCAAACAAGTTTACTTCTGAAACTAATGAGATGAGGGAATTTACCGCTCCACGAACGTCTTTTCCGGAAGCACGTTCGTTTTTCTGATCGGATCCACCATCTGAGCTCTCTGATTCTCCTGATTTCTCGTTTTCACTGGAGGATTTTGTTTCCGGATTACTAGAGTTTGGCTTGGAGGTAGTTCCAGAAGCAGAAGTGCTTAGTAAACATCTCTGATCAATCTTCATCCGTTTGATTCCACATTCAAATGAAGAAAGCTACAAATGAAACTTTGAATTTATAGAGCTGAGAAACGAAACAGATTCAGAAAATGGAACAATGAGTAAAAAATGCCGAACCGATCGAGACAAAGAGAAATCTCCATGAAGAAGCTCATCGGAGATTGGAGACGGAGAGATTAGATCGCTCGAAACGCGAATTCGGCGAGAAAGTTGGAAGAGACGAAGACGACTTGCAGTTCTATATAGAGCAGACGCCATTGATGACTGACTATACGAATCTGAGGTTTTAGCAATGAAGAGGTTTTATAAGTGAACGACGTGGTTTGCGCACGTTCTTCACATAAACACCACACTATTTGGTTAAAATCCCATTTGTAACCGGCAAGGTTTGCACACGCCCTTCACACAAACACCACACTGTTTCATTTAAAGCCCATTTGCTTTGATAAGCCCATTAAGCCACTATAAGGTCTATAGTTTTTAGCAACAATGAGGTTTATTAGTAAACGGAAAGGTTTGCGCACGCCCTTCACATAAACACCATACTAAAAGGCTAAAAGCCCATTTATTACGACAGGCCCATAAAATCCATATAGTTTTAGTAATTTAGTAAGGGTGTTAATGCGGGTTTCCGACCGCGGACGTCACTTAACTCACTCTATTGCGGGGCAGTTTTGAGTTACAATTTATTAAACCCAAAAAAATGGGTGTTGCGAGTTGATCTCATACGAACAACGGCTTTTTATGGACAAATTCGCACGGTCAGCGGACATGACCGCGGTTTTATTGGATAAACCCACGCGATTTTGGGATATAAATTTCAAGATTTGATGCTTTTTCTATCTTAATTATAAGTTCAATTTGTTTTTTTACTTTCAAATTTCTAAATTTATGGAGTGGTTTGTTCGCTTATATGGAGTAATTTTTAAATTTTTAGTCATTCATTTTTAGTAAGATTTTAATTAAGGTATTTTAAACAATAATGATTATTTGTTTCTTTTTTGAAAAAATAGTGATTATTTCTTGTTATAAAAAGCGTTAAGTATTCTATTAATGCATAATTTAATGTAAATTAATATTATTATACATCAAATTTGATGAGAAAATAAAAGTAACACATTTATTTTGTTTGTATAGTTTAATATCTGCGGACAATTCGCAAAGTCCGCGGCTATTAAGTGGACGGATTAGGATTGTGATATTTAGAACCACAGATTTATGCGGGCTGATCCGTCATAACCCGCAAATAAAACGGATTTACAGCGGGACGGGTTAAATGGGGCGATTAACTCGCATTGACACCCGCAAGAATGAGGTTTTATTGGAGAACGGCAAGGTTTGCGCACGCCCTTCACCCAAACACCACACTGTTTTTCTCAAAAGCCCATTTATATTTCAAGAAGCCCATTAAGCAAGTGTTAAGATCCATGATTTTTAACTTTTGCGTTGCCCTTTCCCCACCCGCTTCTTCCTTATATTCGAAATTTCCATTGTCAGTCTCTTATCTGTCTCCTTCACCATTTTCAAGTGTCTCTCTCGCTTTCTGCTACTCTAGGGTTTTTCTCTGATCCTGAGGTTTCTCCCCTACTCGTGCGGCGCCTTGGGAGAAGGTTTTTTCCGATTGCATTTGAAGTGAGAGAGAGACGTTGGGGTTTGGATTGAAGCCAAAAACCCTACCTCACTCCCAGCGAATTACTTCAATTTCCTTTGTACAATCTCTTGCTTAAACTTCTGGATTTTCATATCTACTAATGGATCTATGATTTCTGATTTTGTTTTTTGATCACTACTGCTAGGGTTCTTACTTATTAGCTCTGTTTGGTCACTCTCTAGTAGTGATTTTGCCATTTTTTAGTTGGCTTTGTTTAGAAATGGAACTGGACTTCTTCAATGAAAATCTTGGGTCATATTGATTAGGATTTTATATTGGAATCTGTTCAAACTTGCTTTGTGGTTCATTACATAGAGTAGTCTCCTATAGTTTTCTGAGAGTATTCATATTTTAAGCATTGGCTTGTGTTCATACTCTTTATGATTGTTCTTGTGTGTGCTATCTGATTTGAAACTGTAGGCGATTCTCACTAGTATGATTGCATTTTTAGTTGTATTAGCTTTTACTCTTTGTTTACCGTCTTGCTGGTTTATTATATTACCATTGTTTTGTCGCTTATGCTTGAGTATGTCATTATCTTGCAGACGGAATAATGGCGATGGAGATCACTCAATTCCTACTGGCAGCTCAGTCAGCCGATGCAAGAGTTCGTACTGAAGCAGAGGGTAGTCTCAGGCAATTCCAAGAACAGAACTTGCCGCAGTATTTACTATCCCTTTCTTTTGAGCTTGCCAACAATGATAAACCTTCTGAATCCCGTCGACTAGCTGGTATTTTGCTAAAGAATTCTCTAGATGCTAAAGAGTCTGCCAGAAAAGATCTTCTTGTGAAACAATGGTTTGCAATTGACATTGCTCTTAAATCTCAGATCAAGGAACTCTTACTAAGAACACTTGGTTCATCTGCTCTAGAGGCAAGGCATACTTCAGCTCAGGTTGTTGCAAAGGTAGCCTCCATCGAAATTCCTCAGAAGCAGTGGCCTGAACTTGTTGGATCTCTGCTTAACAATATGACCCAGCAAGGCAGTCCTGCACACTTGAAGCAGTCAACCTTAGAAACTCTAGGCTATGTCTGTGAAGAGATATCACATCACGATCTTGTGCAAGATGAAGTGAATTCTGTCCTCACTGCAGTTGTGCAGGGCATGAACCAGTCTGAAAATACTGCGGAAGTTCGTCTTGCAGCAACAAAGGCACTGTTGAATGCCCTGGACTTTTCTCAGACTAATTTCGAGAATGAAATGGAGAGAACTTACATCATGAAGATGCTATGCGAGACAGCATGTTCCAAGGAGGCAGAGATCAGGCAAGCTGCTTTCGAGTGCCTTGTGTCCATTGCATCAACATACTACGAGGTTTTGGAGCAATACATGGAATCACTCTTTCAGCTCACATCAAATGCTGTAAAGGGAGATGAGGAGAGCGTTGCCCTCCAAGCAGTAGAATTTTGGAGTTCCATCTGTGATGAAGAGATAGACCGTCAAGAGTACGACAGTTCTGATACTGGTGATTCATCCCCTCCCCATTCTTGTTTTGTAGAGAAGGCTCTGCCCCATTTAGTTCCCATGTTGCTAGAAACTTTGGAGAAGCAGGAAGAGGAACAGGATCACGATGACGATGTATGGAACATATCTATGGCTGGCGGGACATGTCTTGGCCTCATTTCCAGAACGGTTGGAGATGCTATTGTCCCTCTTGTGATGCCTTTTGTTGAAATCAACATAAGGAAGCCGAATTGGCGAAGCCGGGAGGCAGCTACTTATGCTTTTGGATCAATTTTGGAGGGCCCAACTATTGACAAGCTTGCCCCAATGGTTGCTGCCGGTTTAGAATTTCTCCTTACGGCAACCAAAGATGGGAATAACCATGTCAGGGACACAACTGCTTGGACTCTAAGCCGTATCTTTGAGTTTTTGCACACCCCAGACAATGGCTTCTCTGTTATATCACCCGAAAACCTCCCTAGAATTGTCACTGTATTGCTGGAATCAATGAAGGATATGCCAAACGTGGCCGAGAAGGTCTGCGGAGCAATATACAACCTTGCTCAGGGATATGAAGACGCTGGAGCAAGTTCTTCTCTTCTTTCTCCATATCTTACAGAGATTATCAAACATCTGCTTGCAGCTGCTGAGCGGACAGATGGAGCAGAGTCTAAGCTAAGAGCTGCTGCATATGAAACCTTAAACGAGGTTGTCCGGTGTTCAAACCTTTCAGAGGCATCAAGCATCATAGGGCAGCTTCTTCCTGTCATAATGACAAAACTAGATCTGACGATGAACCTCCAGATAGTATCTACTGAGGACCGTGAGAAGCAGGCTGAACTCCAGGCTTCTTTGTGCGGTGTTCTCCAGGTCATAATCCAGAAGTTGAGCGGCACAGAGGAGACTAAACCCATCATTATGCAAAAGGCAGATGAGATCATGGTGTTGTTCCTAAGAGTATTTGGATGCAACAATTCAAGTGTCCATGAAGAAGCAATGCTCGCAATCGGTGCCCTTGCCTACGCCACTGGCTCTGAGTTTTTGAAATACATGCCTGAGCTTTTCAAGTATCTCCAAATGGGGCTACAGAATTTTGAAGAATACCAAGTCTGCTCAATCACTGTAGGTGTAATCGGCGACATTTGCCGAGCCCTAGATGATAAAATAACACCTTACTGTGATCAAATCATGGCTCTCCTTATCCAAAACCTTCGAAGTGATGCACTCCACAGATCAGTGAAACCTCCAATATTCTCATCTTTTGGAGACATTGCTTTAGCAATCGGTGCGCATTTTGAGAGATATGTAGCTTCAGCTCTTCAGATAATGCAAGAGGCTGCTCAAGTCTGTGCACAAATGGACACACTAGATGAAGAGCTTATGGATTATGCAAACCAACTCCGAAGAAGCATCTTTGAAGCATACTCTGGGATATTACAAGGTTTCAAAGACGCAAAAGCTGAAATCATGATGCCATATGCTCAACATCTCTTGCAATTTGTTGAGCTCGTATCCAAAGACTCCTTGAGGTAGATCCATATTAAAATTAAACTTTTAGTTTCATTTAGGGGTGAGCATTTAAACCGAACCGAATAAACCGAACCGAACCGAATTTAGTTCGGTTAGTTTGGTTCGGTTTATTCGGTTCAATTCGGCACATTTTTTATTTTAGTTCGGTTTTCAGTTCGGTTCGGTTCGGCGACAATTTTTTTCCCAAATTAACCGAACCGACCTGAACCGAACTTGCTAAAAAAACCCGAAAAAACCGGAAAAAAACCGAAAAAATCAAAAAATTTAGCCGAAATAAAGATTTTCGAACCGAATAAACCGAACTTCATAAATGAAAAACCGAACCGAACAAACCGAATACCAAACCGAAGTTTAATTCGGTTCAATTCGGCCATAAAAAATAGAAAACCGAACAAACCGAACCGAATAAACCGAATGCCCACCCCTAGTTTCATTCATCAGTTTTAAAAACTTATTAAAGTTTTGATTTTGATTTTGGATTTTAGGGATGAGAGTGTAACTAAAGCTGCAGTTGCAGCAATGGGTGATCTTGCCGATGTTGTAGGAGAGAACACAAAGCAAATGTTCAGAAACTTCACATTTTGTGGTGAGTTTTTGAATGAATGTCTTCAATCAGATGATGAAGATCTTAAGGTTACTGCACGTTGGACTCAAGGAATGATTGCAAGACTTATGCTTTCTTCATAATACTACTAAGAGTCTCTTTCATCATCACTCTCCTCGTACGTCTCTCTTTCTATATGATTAAAGAATATAAGAAAAAGTTTGTGGGTCTTTTCTCTTTTCACTATTGTGTGGTTAAAGGGAAGTTTTTGGGATTTTTATTGGTCGAGTCAATCTCTGTTTCGATTCTTACGTTTTATTTTTTTCACTTTGTAGAAGAAAAAAGAAACACATATTCTTCTTTTGTTGGTTTATTATTAATGCATTATCCACTTATCGGTGGTTCTTTATGAATTACATTTCAATTTAAGAAAAATTCGGAATTGGATTCCAAATTGATGGTTAGTGTGAATTTATCAATGCGAGTATGCACTCTTCGAATAAGAAGTCGTATTCCTCAAAGAAAATCCCGAATTAGGTCCCTATTCGTTTTAGAGTCCCTATTCGTTTTAGAGTCCCTAATCATTTGATTAGTATTGTTAGATAGTCGATGTCGCTAGTAACTACAAAACAAACAACTTGTAGTAGCTATTGATGGGGGATTATCACTAGCAACTACAAAACCGAACATTGCCTTTGCACTCTTCGAAATAAGATCCTTTCCTTTGTACTTTGGTTTAAAGCTTCATTTTTGATATCAACCGATGAAACTAGGGGTGGGTATTCGGTTTTTTCGGGGGTTTTTTGGCTGAATTGAACCGAAGAAAACTTCGGTTCGAACTTGATTCGTTTCGTTCGGTTTTTCGTTTTTGAAGTTTGGATTTTTTGGTTAGGAAAACTTAATTTCGGTTAAATTTTGATTAATCTTTGGGTTTTTCGGTTTATTCGGTTTGTTCGGTTAATTCTAGCAAAATCAGTTCAAATCGGTTTGGTTTGTTTAATTTAGTATTAAAAAATTGTTGTCGAACCAAACCGAAAACCAAGAGACTGCCGAAAATTGAACCGAGTTAACTGAACTAAATTCAGTTTGGTTTGGTTTATTAGGTTCGGTTTAAATGCCCACACCTACATGAAGCATAGAAATTTTGTGTTAACAATTTCAATAAGCACAATGCAATAACTATGAGATTTCATCACCTCCAAAACGTTTTATACAAAAACGCCAAATCTTACTTAAAGATAGTGATATTGCATAATTGCATCATTACACGGTTTCAAAAGCTAAAAGCCAAACAACATTTAAGAAGAGAAAGTATCAAAGATGGTGGTGTGAAGTGGATCACTAAGATGAGTAGCCCAATTGTTAAGTGGTCCTTTACCAGTTGCAGCCGCTTGAACCGCAAAACCCAAGAAAGCAACCATTGCTAAACGAGCATGTTTAATCTCAGCTAGTTGAAGTTGTGCCTTCTTCTCAGGATCAGATGCTAAGCCTAATGGGTCGAAAAACTTGCCTCCTGGGTACAAACGTTTCTCTGAATCAAGCTCAGCGTTTCTTTGGAACTCGATGTAACCGATAACTAACACTTCGATCCAGATAAGTGTTGAGATTGAGAATGGTAATGGTTGTCCTAAGTAGGATGATCCATCCACTAACTCTACCTAGTAACAACAACAACAAAAAAACACAATGAGACAATGTCAATACAGCTCTTGGGAGGAGTGATTTACGCCTTAAATAGGTATTATCAACGGCTAGTTCCGGGCACCGGAAGAAATTATGGGCCAAAGGCTCGGAACTCCCACGGTTTAAAAAAAAAAGACAATGTCAAAACGCAAACACAAACGCGCAACACTTACGACAAGTTGGAGTGTCAAGATTTTTAATATCTTCCTAGAATGAGCAATAATGTCATTAGCAACATTTTCTTGACTCTAATACTAATTTATTTGGATCATGTTGCAATAGCAATTGAATCATTTTTGGAAAAAAATTTGGAATAAAAATATTTTAGTTTTAGTTAAAAAATAATAATATGTATATAGATATATCGCACCAGTAATTATTCTAGAAAATTTACAAAAAAATATTTTTGTCCAAATAATACTTTAGTGATTTTTAAGTATTTCCATTAAATTATAATTTGAATATAGTACTTTAAAATTCAATATACATGTTAATGATAATTTTTTTTTGTTTGTTAAATGTTAATGATAAATTGAATGGAAAATATTTTAATGATATTTTTGGAACAACTGAAATATTTTTAATTTTTTTTTTTTTTGATATTTTGTAAAACAATTTTTAGTCTTTTTATCAAAAAAGAAAACATCTTTATTTTTAGTTTTAAAAAAATATCACTACTAATTAATCTAAAAGATTTACAAAAAAAAAAGTTTTCTCCAATAAATATTGCAATGATTTTTAAGTCCTTAGATTAAATTCTAATTTGTGAATTCAAAAAAGAAAAATCCTAAACTTTAAAATTCAATATACATGTTTTTATTCTTCCACAAATTCAATATACATGTTTTTGATAATTTTGAATAGAGAATATTTTAATAACATTTTTTTGAACAATATAAACTATGTGATATTTTGTAAATTAACTCTAATTTAATTGCCTTTTGGCAGGACACAACAATATAAAACAATCGATTATAGCCTCTGCTTTTATGAATTCGATCTCATATTTTGTAGATCTCCAAAATTTAATATTTTATATATATAGTGACCGCAAAAACAAATATACGAAATATTAATCTTATTCTTTTTATTTTGTTTTAAACCCCAAAATTTCAAAACCGGTCATGCCTATTGGAAAATAGTAAAGGTAAAAAACAAAAAAAAAAAAAAAAAACGCAAACGCAAACGCAATCGCGTTTTTAATAAAGATGATACCTTGCCAGCATCTTGCCAAGTAACACCAGTAAGCCATTCAACAGAAAGAGCACCAAGAGTAGCAAGCATTGCCCATCTTCCATGAATCAACTCACATTCTCTAAATCTCTGAAGTCCAAAAACTTCACTATACGGCTGAAACGGCGTCGGTTTCGCATCAACTTCTTCAGTACGTGTCCCAATCACATCTCCAGCTACATTCTTAGCTAAATTTTGATCCAAAGAATCATAACCAAATTGAATATACTCAGCCGGTTTACCTAAACCGAATGGATCAAATCCGTAATCACCAACCAATGAACCGTCTAGATACTCTGGAGATTTCGCTCCTGGAAACCATAAAGGCCGGTCTGAAATAACCGGTTTAGCTTTCTTTGGAACAACGGTTTTCTTTTTACCGAATCCAAATCGAGCTGTAAACCGGCTTGAACCGGAATTGAGATCAGAAATTATCCGAGTTCCCATTAGAGAAGAAGCGGCTGCGGCGGCGGTTGCGGTTGCGGCGGTTGAAGTAGCGGCCATTTCTCCGGCGATTTATGAATTTTTAATTGTAATGATATGATCAAAATGAGGATTTGGTCTTGGTATTATATGTGTGGTAGAGATAAAATTGGAGATATCATGAAATAAATATTGACGGTTGGATTTAGTAGCAAATCCATCTGACGGTGAGAAAGTGGCTTAGCCTTATCTGATGAAACCTTACGTTATCTTAAATAATCTTTGAAGAAGAATCTGATTGGGTAAAAGAAGACTCTTACCGAATCTTATATATCGACACTTGTCACTATACTAAAGTCCACGTGTACAAACAACAAAATATTATGTTAATAAAAACAAGATCAAGTGGTCTAGTGGTTGTGTCACCGTTGTTGCCTTGTTATTAGACTAGGGATCGAACCTGACCACTCGCATAACAAGTGTATTTTCTCCTATTTATGAAGTTGGGCTACTAGGCCAGGGCCGGCCAGTTGTGGCCCAGATATTAATGTGACAAAAAAAAAACATTAAATATAAAATGGAAAAAATGCCCCCAAACTTTTAAATTTTAATCAAAATAAATTTGAATTCTTCGTCTAGCCATTTAAATCCTATATTGTTTTACGTATCCATTTAAATTCTGAATTTTTTGTTAACTACGACAATTTAGTTATTTTAGTCAACAGTTAAGTCTAATTAACTCTATTAAACTTCATCGTTACTGTTTTCATTAATATAAAACACTGCGTTTTAATTATTAAAATTAGGTTAAAAAGACAGATAATCAATTGTGTTATTTATAGAAATTTGTTTATTTTGAAATTATAGTTTCTGATTTTTTTTTTATAAGAAAAAGAAGTAGTGCAGTAACAATTTTTTGGTTACCATGAAATCCAATTATATAATGAAACAGATTAAGGATTATAAACACAGAAGAAGAATCAATATTGTAATTCCAATTATATAATAAAATCAGATTATACTTCTAATTATAGAATATTGGACTACAAATCAGAACAATGCTTTTGTGAGATGAAGAAGCAATATTATTGTATGATTAATTTTAGAGCCGTATGAAACATTCGCCTACATCCCCCATATTTTATAAGCTCATCTTCATAGTTAATAGGCCTCCAAAACTCAAAATTCTATATATATATGTATATATATATATATATCTGTTTTTTATGGTCCCAAAAACAATAAGATAAATTACAAGCCTTAATTTTTTAAAATTTTGTTTCAAACCCCCAAAATCTCAGGGCCGGCCCTGATCTTTTGGTTCTCGTAATCACTTGCATTGGTTTCTTATTATTTTTCTAACATTCATTGTTTACAATAGGATCATGCCTTCAAATGGGTATAAGAAGCAGTTTTAAAAGAAGTTGAAGATGCAGTGCTTAAGTTTATAGTCTTTAAAACTGAGTTAGGCAATGTGAATTTGAAGATTGAAGAACTTAAAAATGTGGTGGAAGAATTAAGACAAGAAAGGTTGTTGGTAAATGGTGAGATTAGAAAATCGTGGTGTGTAACCAAATTCATATTGTGATCCCCATGTGATCCTTGTGATTCATCTTGTGTATCCTTTTGTGATAAACCTTCATCGAAATAAACAAACTAAGATTATTAACAAGAGTGCAAATAGAACATATTATGTAAGATATCAAGTTCAAGTAGAACATTTCAAATATAATTGATGGCAGAATCACAATTATAATTTAGAACATAGCCTAAGAATAATATCCACGACATAGCCTAAGATTATCGACAAGAGTGAATAGTCTAAGAATAATATCAAGTAGAATTAAAATTACTAACTAAGATGATAAAAACGCTTAATGGACTTAGCAACAAGATGATAAAAAGTGCTTAACATATGTAGGAGCGTCTCAAAAACATTACGGGCCTGGCAAAATATAATTTAGGCATCTTATTTTTAATTTATATATAAAAAGATTAAGTACTACTAAAAAAAAATTGTATTAGATTTCAACTGTAAAATTTATTCAAAAACCTTAAATATATATATTTATAAAAAAAAAAT